>PVHX01016786.1:0-42211 GCA_004024805.1 Geosciurus inauris
GTCCGGTCTGACGCCACTAATCTGGGGCCCCGACCCCCGCACCCCTTGGGCACCCCCAGCCCAGCAAGTCCGTGTCAACAGCCCCGGGACCGGCTCTCCCCCGCCCCCTGCGGCCCCTACCCCCTGCCGCCAGCGCCGGGCTGCGCCCCCTAGGACACTACCGACCTCCCGCGCCCCCAGCTCGCCTCCCCCACGGCCCCTCGCCCCGCCCATCGGCTTCGGCCCCCGCCGCGCCGGCCTCCGGACCAGCCCAGGCCAGGGCAGCGCCCAGGGCCAGCGCGACCCCGCCGGCGCCCCGGGACACGTGCCTCCGGCTCCGGGACCCCCGCCTGGGGTCCTGCGCCCCCCTCCCCGCCCCCAGCCGCGGCCGCCGCGCCTCGGGAACCAGGTTCGGGCGCCCGGCCCCGCCTCCACCGCGACCATTGGCCGCCGCCGCCGCGACTGCCGCGTCCATTGGCTCACATCCACGTCCGTCCCGGGCTCAGCCTCCGCCCCCTTCCTGCTTGGCTCCGCGGGACGTTCTTAAAGGGGCAGAAGCTTCTGGGCCATTTGGGGCGGGGGCGAGGGGGACCCTGGTTAACCTTCTAACGCCAGTGATTAGCGCGCAGCTGGGTGCTGTTCCTGGCTCCCATCAGAATTTCACCCTCCTCATCTGCGAAATGGGGAAAAACACCCATCTCCCTGCACTCTCACCTTGGCCGCTGTTGGGAGAACAGTACTAAATGTTTCCTTAAGTGGAAGGCTCGAGGGTCAGGGAACCTATAGGACTGCTGGATAACCATCCGAAGCCCTAGTTACAGAGTGGACCTGGGGCCCGGAAGGGAACCACGTGCCCAAGGGCACACAGAACACCCCCACTTAGCGTGTTCTCATTCCAGGAAGGTGTCCTGGTGCATACAGAAGGCATTCAACACAGCCAGGTGGGCGACAGAGCCAGCAAGACCACTAGAAGTTCCTCCTCCGTACACCCTCTGTTAGAGGGTGATAAGGTGCCGCGGGAGAAGGTGGCACCCTCGATTAGAAAGGTTTTCATGGACGTTGTTTTGGAACAGGGCACTATACCTTATCAGCTCTTGTTTTGTTTGTTCCCAGCAGATTACTCTTCTAGAATGATCTCCTTTTGCTTTGCTTCCTACCCCACCCCACTCACCTCACTCTCCCATATCTGGACAGGGATTTTTCACCTTTTCACCGTTTTGTGCCCAGCACCTCCTTGAGCAATGCCTGGCTACCTATGGGAGCTCAATAAATGAATGAGTCAGAGGCTGGCTTTTGGAGATAGCCGTCACTGGAGGCAGTAACTGATTTTTGAAGGTAACTGACTTCTCAGATCAGACCTCTGAGGTTGTCTCCTACAGGAAGTACTCCCTGACCTCAGGGCAAAGCCTGGTACCCATTAAGCTGTCGCCCCGGCTTTATAAAGCTTCACAACTGACTTACTTGTGTCACTGTCATTTGATTTACCTCTGTCATGCCCACGACATTGGAAGACACCATCACCAGTCTGGGAAGGCTCTGTTGTTTCCCATTGTAATCCTGACACCTGCTCAGTGTCTGGCAGAAAAGCCAGAGTGGGGTCTGGGAGAGTGCTCAGAAATCACAGCACAAGGAAGGCAGTCTGGGCAGGCTGGCCAGCCAGAAGAGTTGGTGGGGCAGCCAGGATATGAGAAGTCCCCAGAAAAGGGTCAGTCATAGTTCTGAGGAACTTGGATTATTTGCCATTCATCTATGAACCTCAGTGATTTTATCTGTAGAGTGGGGCCATTTGTCCATCCATCTGCACCTCTGTTATATGGGGGTGCTGAAGGAATGGCAGTAAACAATAAGTAAACTAGATAAGTAAACAAACAGTAAGTGGCTAAAATAAATATAAAATAGCACCAACCATAATAATAATGGCTGATACTCATCAAGCAGGCATCACAGGTATGGGCAAACACTTCATACATATTTAATTTTTATTTTATTTTATTTTATTTTGGTACTGGGATTGAACCTAGGGGCACTTAACCACTGAGCCACACCTCCAGCCCTTTTTGATATTTTTATTTAGAGACAGGGTCTTGCTGAATTGCTTACGGCCTCCTGAGTTGCTGAGGCTGGCTTTGAACTCCTCATCCTTCTGTCTCAGCCTTGTAAGCTGCTGGGACTACAGGTGTGCGCCACTGCACCAGGCTAATCCTTATGAGACAAATATTCTGATATTTGGAAACCACAGGACTGTGTACAGAGTTACAATGGTCATGTCCTCCCAATGAACTAAATCGTTCATTCCTATGACATGCCCCTCTTTATCTGTTTCTTGCCTTAGAGTGGACTTTGATTATTAGGATCACACTCATTCTCCTTTCGATCATGTTTTCAATGTTTTCCAGTCTTCCACCATTTTGCCTTCCGTCTTTCTATATCCTCATATCATATACATGCCTCTTGGAAGCAGAGTAGAATTGGGTTTTGCTTTTTTTTTTTGGTACTAGGGATTGAATCTAGGGGTACTTTACCACTGCACTACATCCCCAGTCCTTTTTATTTTTATTTTTTTAATTTTGAGAGTGTCTCTCTGTCGTGAGAATGGCCTCAGACTTGGGACTGTTCTGCCTCAGCCTCCCAAATAGCTGGGATTATAAGTATGCACCCCCATGTCCAGACCAATTCTGCCCCTCTTTGTCTTTTAGCTGGGTTATTTGATCTATTTATATTTAATGTAATTATTAACATTTTGGGACATTAATCTGCCTTGTTACATGTTTTTATTTCTGTCCCACCTGTTCTATGTTCCTTTTTTTTTTCCTCCTTAGGATTGGATGGGTATATTTGGTAAGACTCTTGTCATTCTTTTTTTTTTAAAACAGGCTTCCACTATGTTGCCCAGGCTGGTCTCAAACTCACCGGCTCAGGTGATCTACCCATCTCAGCATGTGCCACATCATCTTATAGATAAAGAAACTGGAGCACAAACAGGTTGATGACTTTGTTCAAGGTCATGATGAAGGGCAAGATAGAGCAGGTCCCTTCCCCCACTGGGGTTTCTATTCCAGCAGAGGAGCTGGACATTGCACAAACAATGATGCAGATAAGCATTTAATTGCAGCTGTGATGAGGTCTGTGTAGGAAATGAAACTGGAAAAGGTTGCAAAGACAAACTTCTAATCCTGAACTGTGGACCTCCTCCTGCCCTAAAGTCCATATCACTGGGCTGGCTGAGCTTCCTGTCGTTCCCTTCAGCACAAAAACAAAAACATTTTCTCCTCTCCAGTAAAAAAACATTTGGGGCTAGCCAACTCCCTTTTGGCCTTGATGTGCAGCCCTCACTCCTTCCAGGACCCTCATAAATGCTTCCTAGCCTCCAGCAGAGCCCAAGGGACCCAATGAAAAGCTTGGTTTCTCCAGTCTGGGCCTTGTCTGCTGCATCTGCTCAAGTGTCAGGATTCTCTTTTTTTCCAGCAACCCCCACCCCAGCTTCCCTCTCAGCAACTGAAATCTCAAATTTTTATAAGGATCATGTCCGTACTGTGCGCTTTCCCATCATTTTTGCCCTCACTCCTGTGATTCTCCATCCTGAATGATTATCTGCACCTAGCAAACTCCTAACCTTCCCTCAAAAGCCCATCCAGCCTGGAATCCCAGCACTTTGGGAGGCTGAGACTGGAGAATCTTGAGTTCAAAGCCAGTCTCAGCAACGGTGAGGCGCTAAGCAACTCAGTGAGACCCTGTCTCTACATAAAACACGAAATAGGGCTGGGGGTGTGGCTCAGTGGCTCCCTGAGGTCAATCCCTGGTACCCCCACCACCAAAAAAAAAGCCCATCCAAATGTACTGCGTCCTGACAACATTCTCAGCCTCCAGAATGAGCCCTCTCACCCCACCCCTAGGTTCTTCCAGGCTCCACATTCTTCCCACTTTCCAATCACCAATGCCCAAGACCTGGGAGTTTTTGTTTCTGACTCTATCCCTACTCCTTCTATTCCAAGCCCCGGTAGTTATAGAGTACTCTGGATTCCCAGAATCTGAGCAACATCCAGAATGAAGGGGAAAAGAATCTGGGGAGGGGGGAATGAAGCCAGGGAAGCCTTACCACTGAGCTACAGCCCCAGCCCTGGCCCCTTTTTGAGAAAGGATCTAAGTTGCCAACACTGGCCTCAAACTTCCAATCCTCCTGCCTCAGCCTCCCTAGTTGCTGGGATTTCAGGCACATGCCACTGTACCTGAATAGAGTAAAAAAATTTTTAATGGTTAAACATATAAGAATGCTGGTTGGTTGCTGGGCACAGTGGCACACATCTGTACTCCTAGCACTTAGGGAGGCTGAGACAGGAGAATCGCGAGTTCAAAGCCAGCCTCAGCAATGGTGAGGCGCTAAGCAGCTCAGTGAGACCCTGTCTCTACATAAAACACAAAATAGGGCTGGGGATGTGGCTCAGTGGCCAAGTGCCCCTGAGTTCAATTCCTGGTTCCAAAAAAAAAAAAATGCTGGTTGGCATTGAGTTTGTTTTTCTTCTTTCTCCTCTTCCTCTTATTCTTCATCTTTCAGTACTGGGGACTGTACCCAGGAGCACTCTACCACTGAGTTAGACCCCTCAGTCTTTTTTCATTTTGTGGCAGAGTCTCTCTAAGTCTCTCCAGGCTAATCTGGACCTTGTGATCCTCCTGTTTCAGCCTCCTGAGTCACTGGGATTAGAGGCCTGTGCCACCATAACTGGCTCATCATTTTTTTCAATGAACATAATATGGCAGAACGTGGGAACAATATTACCCATAGTTTACTGAGGGCTTATTGCGTGGCTTAACCTTGTTGTAAGGATTTTACTGTATGATTCATAAGGTTAAGCCACATGTTCAAGGCCATGCAGCTAGGATGTGATAGACCTGGAAATAGAATGCATATAAGTTCAATTCCAGGGCTTTTAGACAGTCTTTCATGTGCCTGAGAACTTTTTTTTTTTTTTTTTCAGTGCTGTGTAGTACTGGGAGTTCCACTCAGGGATGCTCTCTCACTGAGCTACATCTCCAGACCTTTTTTTTTGGTACCAGGGATTGAACTCAGGGGCACTCGACCACTGAGCCACATCCCCAGCCCTATTTTGTGTTTTATGTAGAGACAGGGTCTCACTGAGTTGCTTAGCACCTCACCATTGCTGAGGCTGGCTTTGAACTTGTGATTCTCCTGTCTCAGCCTCCCAAAGTGCTGGGATTACAGGCTTGAGCCACTGTGCCTGGCTCAGAACTTTTTATTTTTGAGACAGGCTCTCACTAAATTGCCCAGGCTGTCCTTGAACTTGGGATCCTCCTGCCTCAGCCTTCCGAATACCTGGAATTACAGGTGTATACCACCATGTCCAGCTGCAGTAGTTTTTATTAAAGTTGGCCCTCCGTATCTCTTGGTTCTGAATCCACGCATTCAACCAACCTTGGAAGGAAAATATTCTTTCTTTGCAGGAGGCAAAGGTACTTCTGGGGATCCAGCCCAGGTGCACTCTACCACTGGGCTACATTCCCAGTCCTATTTATTTATTAATTTATTTTTGAGACAGGGTCTTGCTCAATTGCCCAGGCTGGCCTTGAACTTGGGATACTCCTATCTCAGCCTTCTGAGTCACTGGGATTACAGACATGCACCACTGTGCTCAGCTGGAACAAAAATATTCTAGAAAAATTTGCACCTGTACTGAACATGTGCAGACTTTTTTGGTCAATATTCCCTAAACAATAGAATACAACAACTATATGCACGACATCTACATTGTATTAGGTATTCTAAATCATTTAGATATGACATTCTATGCAAAGACAGTGCCATTTTATATAAAGGACTTGAGTATCCTAGGATTTTGGTATTCATTGGTCCTAAAACCAATCCCCCACAGACACTAAGGAATACATGAAGATACGGAAGTAAATATATGTGTGTACTGGTTAGTAGACACTCACGTACATTTTCTAGCTCTGACTGCTAATAGGGTATAGAAGTATTGATACCCCAGTAACAATAAGCACATCAAACACCTACGTCTTTTTTCTAAATACCACTCTTCAAGCAAAGAAACCAAGCTCCTTGGAGAAAGGTTGATTCCAAGGTTGTTTCACTGCATGAAACATTTTGTGGTACCTATAGTAAAGAAGCATTCACAAAGTGATGGGGACATATTAAAAGAACAAGGGGGGCTGCAGATAGAGCTCAGTTGGTAGAATGCCTGCCTCACATGCACAAGGCCCTGGGTTTTATCTCTAGCACCACACACACACACACACAATTTTTGCAAAAGAACACAGGAGTGGGGCTGGGATTGTAGCTCAGCGGTAGAGCGTTTGCCTCGCGCTTGCCTCGCATGCGTGAGGCCCTGGGTTCGATCCTCAGCACCACATACAAAGCAATAAAATAAAGACATTGTGTCCATCTACAACTAAAAAAAATTAAAAAAAAAAAAAGAAGAAGAACACAGGAGTGAATTTAAAGGGGCAGCAAAAGAAATAACACGATTAATGATAATCCACAAAATAAAGTACTTTTGATTTCAGTCATATTACTACTTAAATAAATACGTATTCAGAGAACACACAGCATTGCTTACAGAATTCCAATTAGTAATTAAGCTAATAAATAGAAAACCACAGTGAGGCAAACACCACCATAGTAATTGTTGCCAGCAAGGACCACAGACGGATGCTAAAATTAGTGGATAGAAAAAAAGACTACAAAGCCAGGTGCAGTGGCACACGCCTGTAATCCCAGCACTTTGGAAGGCTGAGACAGGAGAATCATGAGTTCAAAGCCAGCCTCAGCAATGGAGAGGCGCTAAGCAACTCAGTGAGACCCTGTCTCTACATAAAACACAAAATAGGTCTGGGGATGTGACTCAGTCCTGAGTTCAATCCCCAGTGCCTGAAAAGAAAAAAAAATGACAAAAACCCCTTCCAAAACAACAAAAATAAAACCCACAGACATTTGTATGGTTTCTTTTTTTCCTCCTCATTTTCCTTTCTTTTTTCCCTTTCCCTTCTCCTCCTCCTCCTCCTCTTCTTCTTCTTTTCTTTTTTTGGCATGGTCTAAGACACTAATTGCAAAGGAAAATATAGCACCTATACAGAAGAGAAAGTGGCAGGCACTGCCTTAAGCAAATAAGTTCAGCATCACCAGCAATGAAACACATCAACACCCTGCGCCTCCAAAATACACCATCTGTCTAATCACGAGGAAATCTCGGACACACACGTAGATGGACATTCTGCAAAACCAGTACTCTTCAGAAATAATAAGGTGAGGAAAGACAGAGGAAGACAGAACTGTCACACATTAGGGGAGACTAAGAAGACAAGACTGGATTCAATACACAATCCTGGACCAGTCACCAAAAGCGGAGCAGAGATTAACGAACCCAGATGAATCTGATTTCCAGCCTGGGAAGCAGAACACCAGGGTCTGGTTCGGCTACAGACCATTCAAGCATGTAAGCCCTTGGGGGTACTGTCTGCAGCTCTTGGGCCTCAGCCTTACCATCTACCTAATGGGATGTCTCTCTCAGCTTTCCCTTTTGGGAAAGTCTGAGCTTCCCATCAGACTTTGAACAACTGAGCAGGCGCGGCAGGGACCGTGTGATTGGCTATTCACCTTGACGCACCAGCGAACAGAAATTACGCATCAGCCCCACCACTTCCTGCCGCGTCTCCACGTACGCAAGTCGGTCCCAAAATACGGCGTCGCCACGCGCACTAGCACGCATGGTGCGTGGTGACGTCGAGGCGGCGAGGGCGCCATCCCGGAAGCGCGAGCAAGGCTGCCAGATGTGCAGGTGCCGCCGCCACCGACGCCGGGGCTGAGTTTGGGGTGGGGCTGGGGACACCGGGGCCGCGGGGGAGCCGGACCGGGTCGGGCGCGGCATCTGGGCTGCCGTGGGGTGGGGCGCGCCGCTGGCCACATCTGGGCACTCCTGCTGCGCCCAGGCCTCAGTTTCCCCAGCTGCGTAGTGGGTGTGAGGGCAGTGCCACGGGCCGGAGCTGGATTCGGATCTGGGCGCGGGAGTCGGGGCCTGCGCCCGAATTGTGCAGTGTCACCCGGAGCCGCGCGTGGCCCTGCTCGTGCCTCGGTTTCCCCGAGTTGTCGGGGGCGGGGCGTGAGTGCAGAGTCGAGCCCCGCCCCACGTGGCGTATTTTTGTGAGCTTGGGAAGCCGAGTTCAATTTAAATGACTTGGGTTGGATCCGTGGAGACACTCTACTTAGCTTGTGACCTTGGGCCACTGAGTCCGCCCCTGTGAGCCTTAGCTTCCCTCTGAGATGATATGATCTGATCTGCCTCGTAGTGGTGATTTAGAATTCATTGAAATGTCTAATCAAATGAAGAATTAAATACAATTGATTACTCCTATGGAAATACCTGGGAGGCTCTTGCTAAAATGGTGATTCCCGGGCAGTCCTCCTGTCTCAGCCTCTGGAGTCGCAGTGACTACAGGTGTGCGCACTGGCAGCCTGCTGGAGGTCCACTTTTTTATCACGTTTGGTTTTTGGCCTCAGATGGCACCGTGAGATCTTGAGCCTATTCTCATTTTCTTTCTTTCTATTTTTAATGTTTATTTTTTATTTAGTTGTAGGTGACAGAATATCTTTATTTTTGTCTGGTGCTGAGGATCGAACCCAGTGCCTTAAGCGCGCTAGGCAAGCACGCTACCACTGCGCCATAACCCCAGCCCCATCTATTCTCATTTTCTGAGACTCAGGTGAAATAACCCTCTGCCTCTATGTGTTTCTCCATATTTGGAGCAGAGCACAGCAGAGCCTTTGCTGGATCCCCTTTGGTTTGTAGTCGCAGTTAGTCTGGGAAGGCTTCTTAAGACAGGCAGTTAAGGGTGAGGAGGAGGTTGCCATAAACCCCTCCCTCCCATCAGGGAGCTAAAGAGACAGGAAAAAGCCTTGAATTTTTTTCTTTCTGGTACTGGGGATTGAATGCAGGGGTGCTCTACCCCTGAACTACATCCCCAGCCCTTTTTATTTTATTTATTTATTTATTTTTTAATTTTTTGGTACTGGGGATTGAACTCAGGGGCACTCGACCACTGAGCCACATCCCCAGCCCTATTTTGTGTTTTATGTAGAGACAGGGTCTCACTGAGTTGCTTAGCACCTTGCCGTTGCTTTGAACTCGCGATTCTCCTGTCTCAGCCTCCCTAAGTGCTGGGATTACAGGCTTGAGCCACTGCGCCCAGCTGCCCAAGTCTGCTGTTTATACGTGGTCATGCTTCTGGAAATGTGGCAGCTGTGGTGACCTTGCCTGACACATAATAAAATCCTAATGAATAGTTGGGAGGGAGCTTGCATCTGGCGTGGCAGCTTGCTTTTTAAAAAAGTTTTTTATTTGGCGGTCCTAGGGAATGGAACCCAGGCCTTGGACATGCTAGGCAAGCACCCTGTCACTCACTGAGCTGTATCTCCAGCCTCAGCAGCTTATTTCTGGACGATAAGGATGAGCTGCAAACTGCTAGCCAGATTCAAGACACAAATAAGTGTTCTTGGCCTCCATGATGTTTTTTGGGCAAAAAAAAGTATCTATTGCTAACATTTGGAAGTCAAGAAATTTCACAGAGGAATAAAGACAACCCTATTAACATTTTTTTCCTCCATAAAAATATCTAAAGTCAGGCCAAAATCAGATGCTTTAAGAGGCAGCCTTCTGGGCTGGGGTGGTGACTCAGTGGTAGAGTGCTTGCCTAGCACATGTGAGGTACTGGGTTTGATTCTCAGTATCACATAAAAACAAAATAATTTTTTTTTTTTTTTTTTTTTTTTTTTGGTACTGGGGATTGAACTCAGGGGCACTCGACCACTGAGCCACATCCCCAGCCCTATTTTGTGTTTTTTTTTTTATGTAGAGACAGGGTCTCACTGAGTTGCTTAGCACCTCGCCGTTGCTGAGGCTGGCTTTGAACTCGCGATTCTCCTGTCTCAGCCTCCCTAAGTGCTGGGATTACAGGCTTGAGCCACCGTGCCCAGCTAAAACAAAATAATTTTTTAAAAAAAGAAGCAGTTTCTTGTAGTAGGTGGATACTGAGTTTCTGTCTAGATTCTGTTCCACCTTTGTGAACCTGCAGACTAGCCATGTGAGCTCAGACTCAGGTTCACTGGCTGTGTGACCATGACACAGTTCCTCAGTCTTTCTGAGCCTCAGTTTTCTCATCTGTAAATAAGGATAATAACAGTTCCCAGTGTTTGAGCTTGGTGCCTTAGGATGCACTAATTGCTCAATAAATTGGAAGGTAGCCAGACATGGTGTCTCAGCCTGTGATCCTAGCTGAGACCGGAGAATCCCAAGTTTGAGGTCAACCTGGGCAATTTAGTGAGATCCTGTTTCAAAATAAAAAGGGCTAAAGTGTAGCTCAGTGGTAAAGGATTTCCCTAGCATGTGTAAGCCTCTGTATTCAATCTCTAGCACCACAAAGAAATAATGAAATGGGAAGGTAGATTAAATGGACTCAAACACTTTGCCAATTCTGTGTGTAAATTTGTTTTTTTCTTTTTTTAAATATTTTTTTAGTTGTTGATGGATCTTTATTTTATTCGCTTGTTATTTATATGTGGTACTGAGGATCGAACCCAGGGCCTCACACATGCTAGGAAAGTGCTCTACCACTGAACTACAGCCCCAGCCCTGTTTTTCTTTTCTTAAGATTCTGGGGATAGGGGCTGGGGTTATGGCGCAGTGGTAGCGTGCTCGCCTAGCATGCGTGAGGCACTGGGTTCGATCCTCAGCACCACATAAAAATAAAATAAAGATATTCTGTCCACCTACAACTAAAAAAAATTAAAAAAAAAAAAAGATTCTGGGGATAAAGCCTAGAGCCTTCTGTGTGCTAGGCAAGCACTTTACCATTGAGCCATACCCACAGCCCCTTTGTGTGGCTCTTAACCAATCAGAAGTAGACCTTTCTGTTGTTCTTCATTATTTTATTTATTTATTGGTATTGAGGATTGAACCCAGGGTCACTCTACTATGAGCTATATCCATAGAACATTTAAAAACATTTTTAAAAAAGGTTTCACTAAGTTCTCAAAGCTGGTCTTAAACTTGGGATCCTCCTGCCTCTTCCTCCCCAGTAGCTGGTATTATAGGCATGCACCACTACAACTGGCTCTGTTGGTCTTTAAATGTGTGGTCCAAAGAGCCAAACTATTTCAAAGTTTTAGATTTTTCCTAAATCCTCAGAGGGATCAGTTCTGTGCTCCCCTCCCACATGACCTGGAAGGCCCCCACCCTCTGGGTAGGGATGGTTCTCTGCACACCAGGCAAGCTGGGAACCACAGAGCCATCTGTGTCACTGCAGCCCGCTGCCTGGCTGTGAGTGCCTGAGATTCTTGGCTTTAATTTGCTCATAAAAGTCTAGTGTCAGAGCTGAGTTTCAAAAATTCTGTTTGCCTGTCCAAAACAAAGTTCTGACAATCCCTTGCCAGGTTCTGGGCCTGGTTGAGACAGACAGCTCTCTTCTGGAGCTAACGTTGGAGTGGGTGGCACAGGCAAGTGGGTCAACTGAGAACTAAGATAATTGCAGGAAGGGGTGAACCACCGAAGCAGGGAAGGCAAGGCGAAATATACGGGGGACCAAGCTGGGTATGGTGGCACACAGCTAATCCCAGCGACCTGGAGGCTGAGGCAGAAGGATCACAAATTTGAGACCAGTCTGGGCAACTTAGACCTTATTTCAAAAGCAAGAGAGCGGGGGATGCAGCTCAGTGGTAGAGCACTTGCCTAACGTGCAAGGCCCTAGGTTCCATCTCCAGCACTGCCAAAAAAATAAAGAAAGAAGCCGGGCGCGGTGGCACACGCCTGTAATCCCAGCATGTTGGGAGGCTGAGACAGGAGAATCGCGAGTTCAAAGCCAGCCTCAGCAACAGCGAGGCGCTAAGCAACGCAGTGAGACCCTGTCTCTACATAAAACACAAAATAGGGCTGGGGATGTGGCTCAGTGGTCGGGTGCCCCTGAGTTCAATCCTTGGTACCAAAAAAAAAAAAGAAAAGAAAAGAGTGACCTAATTGGGGTTGTCAGCAAAGACTTCTCAGAAAACAGACACTGGAGGTGGTGATTTGATGAGGCAGCCACAGATGTTCAGCTAATGGGGACAAGAAGGAGGCTGGCAGATCTATATATGTGAAAGGGGCTGGGCCTTGGACAGATGAACCACAGGTGCCCTGAAAGTTGGGAAGTGGGAGATTCCAAGGTGCTTGTATGCTGTTGACAAATAGCACCCCTTTTAGTTCCCAACACCCCAAGTTCTAGGATGGTAACCCTGAGGCTCAGGTGGCATGGCTGAATCACAGACACATCCCGACTCTGGGGCAGTGGTTGAGTCAGAATCCAACCCATGAGGTTCCCAGCCCCACCTCAGGTCCCACACCCCCTGGTGCCTGGCACAGACCATAAATCATGTTTTCCTACCTGTGCCAGGCCGAGGAGGAGGAAGAAGAGATGGACCCCCCGGACTCGGCCTCGAGGGTCTTCTGCAGCAGAATCCTGAGCATGGTGAACACGGATGACGTCAATGCCATCATCCTGGCCCAGAAGAACATGTGAGTGGTGGCTGCAGGGCCCCAGGTGTGGGAAGGAATTCACTTGCTGGCCAGTCCCTGCCCCAGGCCCACACTGGTGATAAAATGAAGGAAATGAGCAAATCTGCCTGCTGGCTCCAAAGTAAATTCCTTTGTGGCCTGGAGGCGAGGCCTTGGCACAGGAAGCAGGACATTCAGAAGGTCTTGCAGCTGTGAATGGCTTGGCAGGGGCTGCAGGGACTCCAGTACCGAGGTCTGCGGTCAGAGGAATTGGAGGGACCACGAAGATGATGATGATGATGACGGTGATGATTTTACTAACGGGATTGAACCCAGGGACACTCTACCACTGGGCTACATCCTCAACTGTTTTTGTTTTTATTTTTTTAAGGCAGGGTCTCACTAAATTTAAACAGTGCCTCGCTGTTGCTGAGGCTGGCTTTGAACTCGGGATTCTCCTATCTCAGCCTCCCTAAGTGCTGGTTAGAGCCTTGCTAAATTGCCGAGGCTGACCTTGAACTTGCGATCCTCCTGCCTAGGCCTGGTGTTACACGCCTTCTTTTTGGGTCCTTAACCTAAAGGCCCCTCCCACGCTGCATTTATGACCCAGCACAGACCTCATTTCTTACCTCATTTCCTTCCGCTCCTCACTGTGCCTGGGGTTCTGGGTGAGGGGTCTCAGCAGTACCCCTCTCACTTCTTGTTCTTTTTTTTTTTTTTTTGGTACCAGGGATTGAACTCAGGGGCACTCGACCACTGAGCCACATCCCCAGCCCTATTTTGTGTTTTATGTAGAGACAGGGTCTCACTGAGTTGCTTAGTGCCTCACCATTGCTGAGCCTGGCTTTGAACTCGCGATTCTCCTGTCTCAGCCTCCCTAAGTGCTGGGATTACAGGCTTGAGCCACCGCGCCCGGCTCTCACTTCTTGTTCTATAGAGCATGTCCACACCTGGCCTTTAGGAACTCCCAGACTGAGGGTGGACAAAAGTAGATGCTGACACTTCTGGCCCCATGGAATCAGGGCCAGAGGGACAACTTGGGGCTGGTGGAGTCTAAGGGGGAGTGGAGAGTCTGCTTAAGGGAGGGGTGAGAGTGTTAGCTTTCCGTCACTGGGACAGAATGCCTGAGATGAATAACCTAGAGGAGGAAAGGTTTATTCTGGCTCACACCTTTCAGTCCTTGGGTCCCTGGCCATATTGCTTTGGCCTGTGGCAGCACAACAGAGTAGGCCTGTTGACTTCATGGTGGCCAAGGAGCAAAAAGATAGACAGGAAGTTGCTAGGGTCCCAATATCCCCTTTAAGGGCATTCCCCCAGTGACCTAACTTCTTTCCTTAGGCCCTGCCTCCTAAACATGCCACCATTTCCCAGCAGCACCACAGTCTGGTGACCAGGCCTTCAGCATGTGCCCTTTAGGGGACATTTAGGATCCAAACCATAACAGGAGAATACACTCGAGTAGGATTTTGAAGGTTGAATAGGAGTTTTCTGGGTGGCTTGAACAGCAGTTTTAACTGTGCAGGCCAAGGAGACAGCACATGCCAAGGTCATGAAGCAAGTAAGGACTTAGCATGGTCAGGCAGCAAGGGCCCAGAGGCCGGGCAGAAGAGCTTGTGCCCTTTCTCTGCATCAGGCTGGACCGCTTTGAGAAAACCAATGAGATGCTGCTGAATTTCAACAACCTGTCCAGCGCCCGACTGCAGCAGATGAGTGAGCGCTTCCTGCACCACACGAGGACGCTCGTGGAGATGAAGCGGGACCTGGACAGCATCTTCCGCAGGATCAGGTATGTGCTTGACGCCCTGTGGAACAGTCCTATTCGAAACCCCTTTTTGTCCTCATAACACAGGAGTAGGGAGGTTCTGCTGCTTTTTTTTTTTTATTGTTCCTGCTGTTTGGTCCTGGACTTGAACCCAGCGTGCTCTGCTGAGCTACATACCCAGCCCTTTTTTTTGTTTTTTTTGGTACTGGGGATTGAGCTCAGGGGCACTCGACCACTGAGCCACATCCCCAGCCCTATTTTGTGTTTTATGTAGAGACAGGGTCTCACTGAGTTGCTTAGCGCCTCGCTGTTGCTGAGGCTGGCTTTGAACTTGCGATTCTCCTGTCTCAGCCTCCCTAAGTGCTGGGATTACAGGCTTGCGCCACCGCACCCGGCTCTTATTCTTATTTTGAGACTGTGTCTTGCTAAGCTGCCTGGGCTGGCCTCCAATTTGCCACCCTCTGGCCCCAGCTTCCCAGGTAGATGGGATTACAGGCAGGTGCCGTCGTGCTAGTTCTTTTTAAGAGGCTTTGTTGTGCACTTAGTGTCCCAAGAAGATCTGGAGCTCTGAGATAAAAACCTTGAAGTTCTTGGCACTGGGGGTGTGGTTCAGTGGAAAAGCCTTAGCCCAGCCTGCATGAGGCCCTGGGTTCCATCCCTCACATGGCAGATTAAAGAGGCAGAGATAATTTCTAGTTTCTTCCCAAGCTGGTTTCTATAAGGACAAGAAAAGACGATGCCCAAGTCCCTGAGCACATCACCACTTTAGATGGCATCCAAAGCCACTTGTATAATCTCGTTACCTTTGACAACTGCAGCCAGTGCACCTGGACCCAGAGCAGACCAGTCACGCAGTTACATTTACATAAGACTACGTGCTGCTTCCTCTGTCCCAAGGGACTGCCACACCTGCTAGGAGACTCAGGCAGCAGGTGCCAAAGATTGAGGAAAACATATTTTATTGAGCAAACTCTAGGCCAAAATCATGAGCTGGGCTGGTTAAATCCCCCTTCCCCACCCTTTTTTTTTGAGTTGGGGTCTTGCTATGTTGCCCAGGCTGACCTTGAACTCCTGGACTCAAGCGATCCTCCTGCTTCAGCTTCCTAAGTAGCTGAGACTACAGGTACATAACAGGGCACCTGACTCCTTATAATTTATAACAGCACATGTCTTCTGGGGCTTCATACCAGACTTACTGCCCAGGTTTAGGGTGGGGGAAGCAGGAGTCTCAAGGGTTGGTAACCAAGGCTGTATGTCCCTGTCACCCAAGGAGAGAAGAGTTGCCATCTGGGCTGGACTCATGACTGTGGTGGTACTTGTAAGGAGAGCTGGCAGGCTGCAATCAAAGATAACCAATTGCTTTGAAAACCCCCTTTCCATTCTCTGTAAACACAGCTGGAAAAAGAAGAACCAGCTAGTTTTAAAAAATGAAGAAAATTCTGTAAGCTTCATTTAGTTTCATGAATGCCAGGAGTTGGCTTTGAACTGTGGGTGCTGCAGTCCTTCACCCCGGCTCCTTGCCTCCCCATGAGCCTTGACTCATGATTGGAAGGACAAGGCTGGGAAGAGGTGTCCAGAGGAGCAGTTGCTAGGGACAGGCTGGGACACTTTCTCATAGGTTTTCCAAAGGCAGAAGAGGCTAACGTAAGGGGGCACTGCAGGGAGAGGGCCCCTCTGTGCCTGGGCTCAGGGACCAGGCCGCAGGGTGGATGTCTGCCCAGGTGTCCCCAGCCTTGCTGGGCTGGGCTTGGGGCAGAGAGAGGGAGGCGTGGTGAGGGCCAGGTTCCCAGTGCCCACCCAGCAAGGGCTTCCCGGCCAGTGCCAGGTCCAGCCCATCTGATCAGCAGGTTCAGCCCGTGCCTTCCCTTCCCTGCAGGACCCTGAAGGGGAAACTGGCCAGGCAGCACCCGGAGGCCTTCAGCCGTAAGTGTCACCCAGGCTAGTGTGCCCAAGGATGCCAGCACCCTCTGCCCAGGGCTGGCTTCCTGCAGGTCACTTCAGGGGCTGACATCCAGCCCAGGCCCTGGTAGTAGAGGGTCCAGAGACACCGGGGGTGGAGGGACGGGGCAGGGTGCTGGCGGGGTGCACTCAGCAGCCTGCAGAGCAGGTGCAGGGACCTGGATCCCTTCCCTGGGGGAGCTTGTACAAGAGGATGTGGACAAGGACAGTGGTGATCTTGTCCTGGTGTGCACCCATGTCCATGTGCCACGCTGTGCCCCACAGGCATACATACTCAGTTTACAGAGCAGGGCGGGCAGGAGAGGCGCCTGGGCCAGGCCCTGTAGTGGGGGTGAGGAAGGACAGCCAGGCTCACTCAACCTAACCTGGAAGGCTGAGGCTGTGTCCTTGTGTTGCTTCGTGTTGAAGGGACACCCCTCATCTGTTGGGCTTTGGTTTCCTCCTTGATAAAATGGGTTGTCGTGACCCCATAGGGTGGGGGACCTGTCAGGTGTCACACACGTAGAACGTCCCCCATCTGAGTACCTGACAAGGCACCAGACCCAACTCCTGGGCCTCCTTCCCCAGACATCCCAGAGGCCTCCCTCCTGGAGGATGAAGATGAGGACCCCATCCCGCCGAGTGTCACGACCACCATTGCCACCTCGGAGCAGAGCACAGGCTCGTGTGACACCAGCCCTGACACCGTCTCGCCCTCCCTCAGCCCTGGCTTCGAGGACCTGTCCCACATGCAGCCTGGCTCTCCCACTGTCAACGGTCACAGCCAGACGGACGATGAGGGGAGGCTGGGAGAGTAGTCCTGCTCCAGGCACCCAGAGGTCTTGGGCATTGGTGGCCATCCTCAGGTGTCTGAGGTGGCAGTGGGTGACCCCGCTCACCATCTCCACCTTTGGCACCCTGTTCTTTCATCCAGGGCTCCCTCCTGAGGGCTGTGGAATTCCTGGGGTCTCCAATTTCCTGCTCCTCCCCTCAGGACATAACTTCAGGCTGGGGCACACCCATCCCAGCTGGAGTGGTGGGGCTGGGCACGAGGGATGGTTTCCAGAGCTGGGCCTGGGGTCTGCTCTGAACAATACTTAAGAGGTGGCCAGAGCCAGATGTCCCCCATCCCCTGGCCAGGACCTCCCAGAGGTGGACAAACATCATCACATCATCCTCCCACCCTGTACCCACTAATTCTGGTTTCCTTGCCCCTTCCTCAGACTAAAGTATTGAATACTTTCTCCAGTTGGTGTCTCCAGGAGGTTTCTGAGACAGATAGGAAGTTTGAGATGGAACCTGGATGGCCACTCAGCCCTGAGCCTGTGAGGCCTGTGTTGGAACAGAGGTGTGGACCTCAAAGGCCCAGTAGGCATCTCCTGGGGTTTCCTGGAGCAAGCCACACCACCTTGGAAAACAGAGTTTAGTGGAATATTTTTGTACCCGATGTTTACAGATGCTGTTGGGAAGTTATCAATAAAAAGACTCCGTTGCAAAAAAAGGGAAGAGCCCTTGGCTTCTTTCCATCCTTGGGTCTAGCAGCTGTGAAAGTGGACACGTGCTGGATGTAGGGAATGGGGTCCTTTCGCCAGGGCCTGCAGACAAGCACACACCACTGAGCTAGAAAGAATGGGACTGACTACCAGGCTTGGTGGCGCATGCCTGCAATCCCAGCCACTTGGGAGGTTGAGGCAAGCGGATTGCAGGTTCCCAGGTCAGCTTCAGCAACTTGGTGAGATTTGTCTCAAAAAAAAAAAAGCTGGGGATGTAGTTCATGGTAGACCTCTCCCCAGTTAAATCCTAGTACCACAAAAAAAGAAAGATGGGGTGTTTCTGGTGGAAGTCCCCTCTGGTGGTAGTCATAATAGCCCAGGTTCGCCCCACCCAGGTGCTCACACTTCTGTTGGCACTGCTAGCAACCCTTCCCCTTCCTCCTTGTGTAACACCTCTAGATCTCAATCGGGAGCTCCGGCAGCCAGGTTGGATCCCATTCCCGTTAGACTCTCCCAAAGTCGCCTCATCTTCCGAACTCTTAGCATTTGTGTTAAGTAATCTGCTGAGTGCGGTAGAGGCTGAGACAGGAGGATAGCTTGAACCCAGGAGTTTGAGATCAGCCAGGGCAGCAAACGGCAACACCCTGTCCCCCAAATAAGGCATCTTCCCAGGCACGAAGGCTTCTCTGCCTCTGCGTGAAACACACAGGTACTAGAAATGTTCCAAGGAATAACGAAGCACGTTGCTAAACTCAGGGATAACTTCAGTCCTCCTTTCTTTTTCCCAGTCCAGTGTTTCAACCATCCTTAAGTTTCGGTCCCACGTCCAAAACACCCCGGGTTCCACCGGGCACTTTTCGCCAGACCCTGCTACCTTTTCCTGGCGAAGGCATTAGCCGCACCTGCTTTCCCTGCTCCCGTAGACTGTCCTTAAAGCCATCCATGCACAGCGGCCAGAGAGCTTCCCAGCAAGTGGTTCCGGGTGTTCAGGGTCCACCGTGGCTCCCAGGGATCTGCATCCGACCCCTGAGACTTCTACCTTCGTCGTTTGCACCTCTGCACCTTGAACCTGCAGACTCTCTGAGTGATGCCTTTGCTTTAGCAGAAAAGTCTCTCTGCTCTGTTCAACAAGTATTCCCGGAGCGTCGGCTAAGTGCCAGCTAACGTCGGAGACCTAGGGCCAAAACACCTGGAGAGGCGCGGCCACCGTCACGTGCCTCGGAGGGCGGGGCCCACGCCCGGAAGACGGCGAGCAACGCTCGCCCAAACGTGCCGGGGCTTCGTTCGCCAGTACCCAACATGGCGTTGGGGCGGGGCCTGGGGCGGCACCCGATGCGCGACGCGGATTGTGACGCAGACGCGCGGCGTGCTCCGTGCGCAGGCGCTCTCGGCGGCGAATCGGCGGTTTCCGGTTCCGCCGCCCTCTTTCTCTTCAACGAGGCTCCCGAGCGGGTCGGTGGCGGAGGTCGTGCGGGTTGGCGCGGGGCAGCTTGCGGGCGGAGGGCGAGGGCCTGGGAGGCGGAGAGGGAGGTCCTGAGCCCGCTTGGCGAGCCAGTCTTGGGGTGGCGAGCGGGCGCGCGAGTCCGGGCTCGGAGCTGGGACTGGGCTACTGATGGCGAACGCGGCTTTGAGGGTGCCCCGAGCGATCCCCCGAGGCGGAAAGGGGCCTCCTCGAGGGCTCCGAGTTGATAGGGAAGGGGTCGTGAGCGTTTGGCCTCCGCGCTGCCACACTCTGCTCCGGGCCTTTGGAGACTGTTAAGTTTCTCCAGTTGGGAGCTTGTACCTGCCTCGTATTTTAGTTTGTAGACGTTAACTTTCTAGACTGGTTCTTAAAATTTTTTAAGTGAATCGTTATCTAAACAGGCACCCAGCATGTGGTTGGCAAATAAGTGGTAACTTGTGTTTGGTTCTTGGTGGTGCTGGGGATGGAACCGGGGCCTCGCGCTTGTTAGACAAGTCGTCTGCTGGGGAACTCCACCCCCAGTCCCAGTCATTATTGTTCATGGGTTGGTGCAAAGACAGTAAGTGAGATCTGAGGAGTTTGGGCCTGAGAAGGAAGCCAAGAGTGTTGGATATTCCACCTCTGAGTTAAGAAAGGAGAAGCCCCAGCTACACTGGGCCTGTAGCTCAGTGGTAGAGCACTTGCCTAGCATGCGTGAAGCACTAAGTTCAATCCTCAGCACCACATATAAGTAATAAATGAATAAAATACAGATCCATCAACAACTAAAAAAAATACTTAAAAGGAGAAGGTGTGTGATGTGTTGGAGTAATAGCTACTGGGATGGAATTCCCATGTCGGTAGCAGGAGCAACCTGTAGGACAGACCAGGAGCTTGCCGATGTGGGGGAGGATGGCACCATTCTCAGGGAAGATATGCTAGGCAAGAGAGCGCCCCAGGGTACTTGTCATTCCAATCAGCAAACACTGGAGAGGATACCCTCCATGCCCAACTTGAAGGACACCTCTGCAGGCCTAAGGGTATAGCTTAGTGGTAGACCACTTTGCCTAGCATGCCAGCCTGGGTAACATCCCCAGTACCTGGGGCTGTGGGGGAGGGCACAGCATCCAAGAGTAGAGTGGAGGCAGTAGTCCCTTGGTACAGGGCATGTTTAGGCTGCAGGCCAGAGTGTGTGAGAAGACAAGCCCAGAAACACCAGGGTAGATGGAAGACAGGAGAGCTCTCAGGCCTGCTTTGCTCACCACTCCATCCTGCCCTCCAGCAGACGCAGAGATGCAGATCTTTGTGAAGACCCTGACGGGCAAGACCATCACCCTCGAGGTCGAGCCCAGTGACACCATCGAGAATGTCAAAGCCAAAATTCAAGACAAGGAGGGTGAGTTGGGCTGGGTCAGTGGGAGCTCTGTCCTGTGAAATGGGTGCTGGATTTGTATAGACCCCGTGTTTGCCCGTGTTTCCTCTATAATCCTTGGAAAGAAAGCTTAACCCTAAACTCAGTTGTCCTTTGGAGAGATTGGGATTGGTACTAAGGCACTTCTCCAAGGAGAGCCTGCTAGTGAAGTGTTTGATGATTTCAGTAACTGAGCTTCCTTCCTCCTTCCAGGCATCCCACCTGACCAGCAGCGTCTGATATTTGCGGGCAAACAGCTGGAGGATGGCCGCACTCTCTCAGATTACAACATCCAGAAAGGTACTAGGGTGGGGTAGCTAGTCTTGGCTCCATGAGCCGTAGGTCCCTGGACAGAGCATTGGTGGACTCGGTGGCACTACAGGGGGAGGTAGTTCTTAAGATGAGGATCAGTGCCAGGTACAGTGGTGCACGCTTTTTTTTTTTAGTTGTTGATGGGCCTTTATTTATATGTGGTACTGAGAATCGAACCCACTGCCTCACACATGCCAGCCAAGCGCTGTACCACTCAGCTAGAATTCCAGTCCTGGCACACCACATTTTTTTTTTTTTTTTTTTTGGTACCAGGGATTGAACTCAGGGGCACTCGACCACTGAGCCGCATCCCCAGCCTTATTTTGTGTTTTATGTAGAGACAGGGTCTCACTGAGTCGCTTAGTGCCTCGCCGTTGCTGAGGCAGGAGCGTTGAAGCTCTAGGCTAGCCTGGGCAACGTCAAGCCCTGTCTCAAAATTAAAAAATGTTAAAAAAGGCTGGAGGAGATTGGGATTATGGCTTGGTGGTAGTGTTTGCCTAGCATGTGTAAGGCACTGGGTTTGATCCTCAGCACCATGTTAAAAAATAAAATAAAATAAGGGTATTAGAAGGAGGGGGTGCTGGAGGGCTAGGGTTGTAGCTCAGTGGTAGAGTGCCCCTGGATTTCATCACTGAAAATGAAACAAAAGAAAAAAAAAAGATTAGGACTGGGATTGTGGGGAATGTGGTTTAGTTGTTCTGTTGTAGAGCGCTTGCCTAGTGTGCAGGAGGGAACTGGGGTGCTGCTCAGTTTCAGAGCACATGGTCAGAACGTAAGAGGCCCCTAAATTCTGTCCCCAGCACCCCCATCCCCAAAAATACTGATTAGGTAAACTTTTACCACTACTCTAAAGAAAACTAGTGTCTCTTCACTCTGGTAGTTATAGTATTTAAACATCAAAGTTGACAGATGAGTCTCCAAGGGCCGGTGGTGGTGCCCAGTGCTGTGGCTGGGTTGGGGCAGCCCTTTGTGTCCATTTACACATGGACACTTGGGATCCTGCTTGGAGTTCTCATTACGTACACATGAGAAGCACCAGTCTGCTGGGTATGGGAAAGCCTTGCCCAGTGACTGATGTGCTACTACTGGGCTCAATTGCTGTCCTCTGTCTCCCACAGAGTCCACCCTGCACTTGGTGCTTCGCCTGCGAGGTGGCATCATTGAGCCTTCCCTGCGCCAGCTTGCCCAGAAGTACAACTGTGACAAGATGATCTGTCGCAAGTATGTGTGCTTAGATGCCTGGGTCAGGTAGCGGGAATGAGGGGTTGGGGTGGGCCCTCATTAGTCACTCCTGTCCCTTACACAGGTGTTATGCCCGCCTGCACCCCCGTGCTGTCAACTGCCGCAAGAAGAAGTGTGGCCACACCAACAACCTCCGCCCCAAGAAGAAGGTCAAATAAAGCCTCTCCCTCCACTGGCTCCTTTCCCCAAAGGGTGGCCTTCTGCCCAAGCCCCATGTATGGCCTTGGGACCTCAATAAAGTTTCCCTTACATTGACTGGAGCAGTAACTGGTGTCCATGTGACTGTTTTGTCCAGGGAGGTGGCTGAAGAGTGGCCCATCTTTAGAGACTCCCTGGCATTCCGTATTATGTTGTCTTTGGATCCTCTTACCCGTCTGGATTCTGTACAAGAAGTGGTAGTTCTGTCCTGCACATACAGCAGGTCTTGTCGTAGCCAAAGCACAAGCAGGTTTCAGTTACAGCTCTCCTAGACCTGTGCTTTGTCATGTAATATGGAAATTAGGACCTGGTGGGGACCAAGGTCTGCTGTCTCATTGCCTGGGATCTAGTTTGACATTTGGAGGTGTCCAGCTGTGGATGGGTAGAAAGGTAGGTCCACCCCAACTAATAGTAAATACTTCTCAGGTTTGAATGAAAATTATCAATCTCCTGTAATCTCAGCACTCAGGGAGGCTGAGACAGGAGAATCACAAGTTCAAAGCCAGCCTCAGCAATGGCGAGGCACTAAGCAACTCAGTGAGACCCTGTCTCTACATAAAACACAAAAAACACAGCTGGAGATGTGGCTCAGTGGTCGAGTGTCTCTGAGTTCAATCCCTAGTACCAAAAAAAAATTATCAGTCTTCAAGGTTTGTTTTGCTGGGGATGGACAGGGCCTCGCGCATGCCAGGCAAGTGCTTTGCCACTGAGCTACACCCACAGCCTACCTTCCATTTTGATTGGGACTCAATGTAGGTTATAAGTCAAGCATGCCAATGACTTCCTCCCCTGAAATGCCATCTAAAGGCTAGTCTTAATCACCGCATTCATCAGTCTAGTTACCAGCTTGCCGGCTGCCCTTCCCTGCTCTAGGTCATCACCATCTGGCATGGCGCTAGAGGAGGAAGCATAATCACAGCCACCAGGTCCCCAGAACTATTATTTGAGATGAGGTCCTCACTAAGTTGCTGAGGCTAGCCTCAAACTTGCGATCCTCCTGCCTCAGCCTCTACAGTCAGTGGGATCACAGGTGTGAGCTGCTGCACCTGGCCCATTTGTCGCCCTGGAAAGTTCCAAAACCACCTCAGCACTCAAAATGCTGTGCCATCCCTGTTCTTGCCCAAGGCTCCCACTTCAGGGTCTCTGCACAGGACGCCTAATTGAGTTCATTTTTTGGACACTGTTCAGGGTACCTGCCAGTAAATTTTATCTCAGTGGGCCCAGGATGTTATCGGACAAGAAGGGTGTGTGCAAAAACCTGAGCTAATATCCTTATAGTATTTGGAGTACGGTGTTCCAGTAAGGACAAACCAGGCGGCCGCTGAGCCGAACTAGGGGAAAGATGGAATGGGGCGGGTGGAGGTTGTCGGACTTAGAGGCGGCCTGCTGTCTCTGGGGCGGGTCGCAGGTTCCGAGTCCCTTGGCCTCCGGACCTGCAGGGGGCGCCAGGGGCAGTGGAGCGGCCTGCCTCGGCGTGGCCCCGACTGCGCAGTCATGATCACTACTGGGGCGGCAGCGGAGAACGCCGTTCCAGCGGTGCTTGACGTTTCGGATACCGCCAGAGCTCCGGCGCTCGAGGAGCCGGTATGGCCCTGGGTGAGTCGGGGCTCGAGCGAGGACGGGCGTGGGGCGGGCGGTGCAGGCCCAGGGCGCCTGCTTCATGCCCCAGGCTTGCCCTCCGCCCCGCAGAAAGATGCCCCGATCCGGACGCTGGTGCAGCGCATCCACCAGCTGCAGGATGAGCGCGCGCAGGGCTTCCGCAAACTGGAGGAGTGAGTGCCTGCGTGGGGACGCGCTGGGGGCGCAGGGTTCAGTCCCGGGCCCAATTCCAGTATGGGTATGTCAGTGTCAGGAGTGCCCGAAGGCAGAGCTGGGACCCCACGAGGCTGCCCTATTAGAAGGGGGACGGAGTTTGCAGAGGGATCAGTTCCTAACCAACTTTCACTCTGAAGGACCGGGAGAGCAGCCCTTCTTTTCTAAGCCCAGAGGCGGGCCTGTTTGGGCTTCCCCTTGCAAGAGTCAGGGAGCGTCTTTACAGTCGGTCGTCCAGTCTCGGGTTCGGGTACGCCCCCTGCGGGCCTTTCGGGTGCCTGGTGAGGGTGCGTGGCCTAAGAGCCTTGGGGCGCGGACTCAGGATCCTTACCTGCCTCAGAGGCCACCGCCGGTACCTGCGTAGCGGCCCGCATTACGACTTCCCTGGCTACCGGAACACAGTGCACGAAGTGACCCAGGCCTTCGCTGCCGCCTCGCGGGAGGTGCTGGCTGTGGAAGCAGAGCTGGCTGGACCTCGCGCGCAGCCACTGCTCGCAGGCCACGTGCGCAGCCTGCAACAGCTGGAGCAGACGCGCCTGGCCACGGTGAGACCACCACCCCTTTCCCACGCTGTGTCTCTGTCACCGGTCTGATTCGCTCATTACCACCCCTTAGGGAAGGGACCTCCGTCCCTGCCCCACACTCATTTCTGGGAGCCCCGGGCCCCACCCCTTCCTGCCACACCTCAAAATTCCCCAAGTCTTCACTTGGGGACTCTGGGGCTTTGCCTCATGTCCAACCCAATTTTATTCCAGGTTTTGTTCTTAGTTCAGGACGTGCCCACTTTATTACAGCCCCGCCTAAACGCTACTCCTGGAAGTTTGGGCTATTCCACTGCCTAAGGCCCCACTCTCAACCACCTGCCTTGAGGGGGGGGGCGGGGGGGGGCACGATTCCCAGGCCACACTCACCGGGTATTCCTAGATCTTTCGCGTGCTGGGTCCCTATCTCTACCTACTCGTTCTCAGGCCCCGCCTACACTTCTCCTGCAGCCAATCCTGGCCAAGAGGTGGCTATATCCACGTGTAGCCACGCCCACATTGCATTTTGCTCAAAATCCCCATCCAAGACCCCAATTCAACCTGAATTTTCTTTCTTTCTTTCTTTTGGTACTGGAGATGGAACTCAGGGGTACTTGACCACTGAGCTACATCCTCAGCCCTGTTTTTTATTTATTTATTTTTAGTTGTCAGTGGACCTTTATATTATTTATATGCGGTGCTGAGAATGGAACCCAGTGCCTCACACATGTTAGGCAAGTGTTCTACCACTGAGCTACAGCCCCAGCCCCCTATTTTGTGTTTTATGTAGAGACAGGGTCTCACTTAGTTGCTTAGTGCCTCGCCTTTGCTGAGGCTGGTTTTGAACTCGCGATTCTCTCCCAAAGTGCTAGGATTACAGGCATGAGCCTCCGTACCTGGCTCAGCCTGAGTTTCCTACTTCCACCCAGGGATTATAATCCCTGCCCTGCTCGGGAGACTATGATGCCCCGCCCACCACACCTCTACTGCCAATCTGATTGAAACGAAGGTTTCTCTCAAGCCACGCCCACACGTGACCACGTCCATTTCAAGCTCTGCTTTGGTTCAGAGAAACCTAACTCTTCCGGCACTAAGCTCCGCCCCTCGCGTCTGCATCCTGCACTTTGGGGATTGAACCCAGGGGTGTTTAACTATTGAGCCACATCCCCAGCCCCTTTTATTTTTTTTTATTTTTTATTTTGGTACTGGAGATTGAACTCAGGGGCATTCGACCACTGAGCCACATCCCCAGCCCTATTTTGTGTTTTATGTAGAGACAGGGTCTCACTGAGTTGCTTAGCGCCTTGCCGTTGCTGAGGCTGGCTTTGAACTCGTGATTCTCCTGTCTCAGCCTCCCTAAGTGCTGGGATTACATAGCCCCTTTTATTTTTTATTTAGAGACAGGGTCTCACTGAGTTGCTTAGGGCTCCACTTAATCGCTGAGGCTGGCTTTGAACTCGCCATCCGCCTGCCTCAGCCTCCCGGGCCGCTGTGATTACAGGCGTGCACCACTGCGCCCCACTGCACTGGCTTTCTTGATACCTTAATCTTTTTTTTAAGTAGTAGGGGAGGACAGAGTGGCTTCTGCCTTCTGTGACACTCTTCTCACTGTCCATTTCCCACCAGGTGGCTCTGCTGCAGCTGATGGGGACCCCAGAACTGATGAAGCAGGAGGACACTGTACAGATACAGCAGCTGAAGATGAAGTGAGCGCCACTGCCCACTAGGCTGGCCAGTTTTGCTGGCACCCTCAGGCACCTGCCCCAGCCTGCTCTTTCCTCAGGCTGGCCCAGTCAGATCTGGCCAGCTGAGCAGCCCCTCTGGACCTGCACACAACCTTGGTATTTATACTAGTGTCCCCACCCGGCGGCCTCAGATGTACACATTCCAAGGAATGCATGTGCCCTGTGCAGTGCCAGGACACAGCCACACATCTCAGCACATGCCAATCCTGTACTCAGAGCTTGGATATAGTCACCCATGCTCCACTGGCACATGCCTGCACATTTATTTTTTTGGGGGGTGGTGTTACTAGGGAACAACCCAGGGGAGCTTTATCACTGCACTACATCCCCAGCCCTTGTTATTTTTATTATTATTATTTTTAATGTTTTGAGATAGGATCTCCTAAATTGCCAGGGCTGGACTTGAACTTTTGATCTTCCTGCTTTAGCTTCCCAACTTGGTAGGAATAAGGACATGCATCGCCGTGCCCTGCATGTCTGCACATTGTCCTCGACCTCCAAACACAAGCGCTCATGCACACATGCTAGGCATTTGCCAAGCTGTCACTCTATGACCCCTTGACAACATGCATGCCTCTCCCTGCAGAGACGGCCCACTCTGACCCAAGGAGCCACCCCTCTTCCCAGGCACTCTCCCAGACTAGGGCTGCCTGGAAGTTTGGCGGCGGGCAGGAGGGCCCAGGGCTTGCCACAGCCCCCTCCAAGTTAGTTGCGCAGTGGCGGCTAATCCACCCCATCTGGGTTTTATTTATAGTTCCCATCCGCTCTTATAGGGTAATTAAAACCATGGAGGCCATCAGCGAGGTTCTCCAGGACCTCAGGTTTGACGCGGAATCTGCTGAGTGATGGTGGCTCCCCAGAGATGTGCCAAGGGAGATTGGAAAGGAGACTAAGGGCGTCCAGCCCAACCCTGACCACCAGCCAGCCAAGGTCATGCCCCACTGGGGCTGCGGACCCTGCTCCCGTTCAGTGTACCTCAATAAAGAGCCATTCCTCTGCCACCATCCCATCTCTGTGTCCTGCAGTGCTGGGGGTCCCGTGTTTGGGGAAGGGACTCCCTAGGCCAGAGAGGGTTGGTGGAAAACTCCCACCCTGCTCCAGAACTGGTATTTTGTTTTTTGAGATGTGGTCTTGAACTAGTCAGTTCAAGCAATCCTCTTCCCTCAGCCTCCTGAGTAACTGGGACTATAGTTCCGTCCCTGCACCCAGCTTGAAACTGGTGTTTTGAATCACACCCTTCGAGCTCAGAATCAGACATTGTGGATCCTGGAAAAAGCATCTGAAATTCTGGGAGGTGGAGCTTCTAATTCCATAGGGTCATTAGGATACCTCACAGTCCCCCCCCAAAGCCCACAGCCCCCACTCCAGGCTTCAAACTCAGCTTCACAATCAGAGCACCTAAATAGCTCATTTATTTTAAAAGACTCTTGGAAGATTACCGAGTGGGGGGAATAATGACTCCTCTTTACCCCCATCCCTGCAGGGGTTTCCAGGTAGCTCAACCAGCTCATGCCCCAACACACACTGGAGGTGCACCCAAGGGTGGCCCGACATGGGGGCCAGAGCTGTGGCTGTCGGAGCTCAGAGCACCTGCCCCAGCTTCTGCTCATGCTGCTCAGGTGCCCTAAAGTGAGAGTACAAAGGTGGCCCCAGTTTGAGTTCAGCCTCTGGGTCTTCCTAGAGCTTATCTGGCAGGACCTGCAGGCAAAAGGGAAGCCACGTTAAGCAGGCAGCCTGGGAGGGGTCAGCCTTCAGATCCTATCCTCTCCCACTTTCAGCTGTGTGTCCTTGGGCAGGATATTGTTCCTCCTGTTCTGTTTCCCCATCAGAGAAGTGAGACTGTCTGATCATCCGGCCAGGATATCCTGCGATATCCGGCCAGGATATCCATGCAGGGGCCCAGCACACAGAAGCAGCTCATACGTGTTAACTAGGGTGAGTATGTTCATTCCTGAGGATGAGATTCCACCTGCAACATTACACACCAAGCACACAGTAAGTGCTAAGTAAATGCCGATGAGTAAGAGGAGGAGGAAGGATTCCATTTGAGCGACTCAGGTTGAGGGTGCTGGGCAAGGCTTACAGCCACTGCAAACACTCCCACCCACCCGGGCCCACCTTACCTCTCGCCGCGCCCCGTCTGCCCGAGGGCAGGATCCCCTCGTCCTGTGCTTGGAAAGAAGACAGCAGTGTCATAGGGGGTGCTGCAGACCTGGCTCCCAGCCCGCTTCCCTCTCCTTCCGCTTTCCCCTTCTGGTCCCCGCAGCTCCGGGTCTCCAGCCCGACTCCCCCCGCCCTCGCCTCCATGCCCGCCGGTCCTTCCTTCCTACCTGGTTGCGGGTCTTGTGAGACTTCTGCATCCAGGCTCGCCACTGGTCGTAGAGGCGGAAGCTAAGGTTCGAGCAGTACGCGTGCTTCTTGAGCCAGCCCAGGAACTGCTTGAGCTCGCGCCGCACCGGCCCCGAGCTCGGCTCGCCACCCCGAGGCTCGCACGCGCCGCCGCCGGGGCCCGGGCGCTCTAATGGGAGCGGAGCGTCAGGGTCGTGGCGCGACCGGTAGGGGGCGTGCGCGGACAGGAGAGGGAGGGCCGGCGATGCGGGACCGAGCGCCCCTTGCAAATCTCGTTTCTCTGGGACCGCGTCCTCCCCGCCGCCCTGCACAGCAGCCCAGCTGCGCCCCTGGCCCAGCTGCACCCCTGGGGAGGTGGGGGCAAGGGAAGGAAAGGGATCCTCCTCCACGTCTCCTCCAGGAACCCGATTCCTGTGGCCCGAGCCAGGTGTAAAGGGAAGGAGGGGGGAGAGAGGCCAAGGAGATGCAGAGCAAGCGGTGGAAAAGAAAGGGAGAGGTGCCGAGGAGGCAGAAAAAGCGGGAGACGGGGACGGATGCGGACATCCAGGGACGGCGATATTTGGAGGTCGGAGTGATGGGAGAAAGGACAAGATGGGGACAGAGACTCTAGGGACACAGACCAGGAAAGAATTCTCAAGGCTCTGGGTCCGTCTATCCCCAGCACAGCAAAAATTAAAGGGCAGAAAAGGGAAGAGGAGAAAAAGAAAGACCACAGGGCAAGAGCGACAAAAAGATGGAGGGAGGCAGAATGCAAGAGGATCCCAAGGGGACAGACCCCAGGATGAGCCTGGGAGCGTGAGCTAGTGCGCCAGGGAGTGGGCCGAGAAGGCCAGGTGGGAGGCGCTCCTGTGGGTCCAGCCGCCGGCCGCAGCCAGCCCCAAGAAAGCCGGCGGATAAGGACATCGGCCTCACGTCATAAATAAAGCCGGGGACCCGCTGACAGGCCCTGGCACGGCCCCGGCCCAGGCCGCCCCTGCTGGCCTCCCCAGCCTCCCCGGCGGACTCAGCCGCCTGCTGGCTCCCGTGCAAGAATCGCAGGTGCTGGGCACGAGCAGGGGCCAAGGCTCAGCCCCTCCCAGCTGTGCTTGCTCCCTCCCATCTCAGAACCTGGAGGGGCCCCGGGATGGGGGCTGGGGAACTGGCTGGAGCGTGGTTCTGCCCCTCCTTGAGTCGGGGACTCTCTCTCTCTGGACCTCGGTTGGTTTCCCCATCATCCCACAAACGTGGTCCTGGACTTTGATGGAACTGAGTCCAGATCCCTACCTGACCCTCTAGGGCCTGAGTGTCTTTACCTGAGCAAAGGGGGCCTCCCTTGGGGTGGAATCCTGAGGGAGTGTGGGGGATGGGAGCTTCCTTACCTACTGCCAGCAAATACTGAGGGGGCAACTACCATGTGGGCACTCATCATGAATTGTCACCTAACTTGCAACAGCCTGAGGCAGGTGTGACTGAACCCCACTTTGCAGATGGGAACACTGAGGTCAGATGTTCCAAGTAACTGGTTTTATCCATTTCAAAAGGAGAGAATAGAGATCCACAGGCTCAGAGAAACTCCTGAAGACAGAGGAAGTCAGACCTAGACCCCTAATCTCTCCCACACCCTCCCCACTCATTGGTAAGAAGAGGACACTGAGGTCATTGGCCTCAGAAGCAGGGGTCTCAAACTCACTTGCTGTCAGGGCTGAGGATGAGGCAAATGCTGAGGGCCCCACGCAGGGGTGACCACAACTGTGGGGGCCATTCAGCAATACGGGATGTTTGGTTCCATTTTCTACAGAATTTATTTTTCTAGGGACTCTAGGATATTTGCATAAAAACTTCCAGTTTTGGAATCTCTGCCAGTAGGTCACACTCCCCATCCCCCACCCCAAAATGACAGACCAAATAGATCCAGGGACTACATGGGGACCTGGGGGCCACCAGTTTGAGACCTCTGCTGTCTTGGAGAAAACAAAGACACAGAGACACAGACGCAGGCCGGCAGGGGCCGTCCCCAGAAGCACCCAGCCCTAAGAGGGTGCTCACCGCTTCGGGGGGTGGAGGCAGCTGTGGGGTGGCTCCACTCACTCCATATCCCTGCCTTCTTGGAGCCATAGATGCCAAAGGGATTGCAGCGGACTTGCACAAAGTAGACGGTGCCTGGCTTCAGACCCGCCAGGCGGCACGAGGTCTGATTGCTCACATCATCCACCACCTGGACAGTGAGGCACAGGTCAGAGGTTGGGAGTGGGGCCCAAGGGCAGGGCTGGGGAAGGGACGGGCACCTTCCAGTCCACGCTGTCCTCCACACGGTAGCGGATCTGGTACTTGGCTTGGAAGAGAAAGTCCTTGAGAGCTGGCGGTGAGACCCAGCGCACGCTCAGCTGGTCCTCTAGGCCCCCAACTCGGCTCACATGCACATCAGGTGGGGGGTCCGTGGTCACTGTGGGAAGGAGCAGGGCCTGGTCTTCTTGGCTGGCCCCACGACAGCCTGGGAATGTCTGGGTTCCAATCCCCCAGCAGTGTAGTCCAGGACACGTGGCGTAGGTGGCACCTGCCTCAGACCCCCCTCCTTGTCCCCACTGCCAGGATTGATAGATTACATGATATAATATTCCAGAAACACTCAGCACCTAGCAAGGATCAATTGATGTCAACTGTTATCACTTTTTGGGGGGAGGGTACTGGGAATTGAACCCAGAAATACTTCACCACTGAGCCACATCCCAGCCCTCTTTCTTTTTTATTTTGAGACAGGGTCTCACTAAGTTGCTTAGGACCTTGCTAAATTGCTGAGGCTGGCCTCAAACTTGCAGTCCTCCTGCCTCAGCCGCCCAGGTTGCTGGGATTACAGGCGTGCACCACGACGTCCAGCTTCTTATGACCATTATTATTTGATGAAAAAAGAAAAAGCAAAATCCTATCTTTAAGGGGCTAGATAAAAGCAGACATTTTGGGGCTGGGGGTGTAGCTCAGTGCTAGAGTGCTTACCTAGCATGTGTGGAAGCCCTGGGTTCCATTCCCAGCACCCCGAGGGAAAAAATTAGACACTGCCTGGCTAATGATATTACTATTATTTATTTATTTATTTATTTTGGTACTGGGGATTGAACTCAGGGGCACTCGACCACTGAGCCACACCCCCAGCCCTATTTTGTGTTTTATGTAGAGACAGGGTCTCACTGAGTTGCTTAGCGCCTCGCCGTTGCTGAGGCTGGCTTTGAACTCGCGATCCTCCTGTCTCAGCCTCCCTAAGTGCTGGGATTACAGGCTTGAGCCACTGGGCCCGGCTCTAATGATATTATTATTTTCAGACCCAGGGGGCTGGTGCCCTGACACACCCCTGGAATCCTCTTCTACCCACCTCCAGTTCCTTCCCGCTTTACCAAACTCTTCAATGTGAAGATTGCTGGGTGCACGGGGGGAACCGAGGTCTAGAACTGGCCCGCTGGATTTAAGAGGGAAGCCGGGCGCGGTGGCTCACGCCTGCAATCCCAGCACTTAGGGAGGCTGAGGCAGGAGGATCACACGTTCAAAGCCAGCCTCAGCAACGGGGAGGCGCTAAGCAACTCAGTGAGACCCTGTCTCTACATAAAACACAAAATAGGGCTGGGGATGTGGCTCAGTGGTCGAGTGCCCCTGAGTTCAATCTCTAGTACCAAAAAAAAGAGGGAAACAGGCTGAGGGGTGGGGCAATAAGCCAGGGGGTGCCCAGGCATACTTGTGGAGGCCCCATGGACAGCAGGCCAGGCTGGTGTCTCCCCAAGGCCTTGGTGAGGGATGGAAAGGGTTAAAGCCTGGGCCTGCTTGGGGCTGAGGAACACCCTAATTAGATTAGGCCCAATTCTGCTCGCAGATCATCCACTTCCTGCCTCCCACCCTCACCCCCAGCTCCAGGCCTCGGCTTCCTGGGGCGCCTCCCGACCTGGGCGCCCCCTCCCCGCTCCCCGGGGCTCCCTCCTGCACACCTGGACTGTGGAGGGGGAGGTGACCAAGCCAGGTGTTTTCTGCAGAGTGGGGGACATCCTGGCTGTGTGAGCGGACTTTGAAATAAGGAATGGATGCCCAGCTACGCCCCCAACCAGCAGGGAGAGATCTAGAATTGGAACCATGTCTAGGGGGGTGTTTCCAGGCCAGACCCAGAGGAGATAGCCATGGCATGCCTGGGGCCTACACTGGCCCTGAGGGAGGAGGCCTGGCAGACTGGGGGCTCACCCACGTCCAGGATGTCCAGCGTGAGCACATCAGAGCGGGCTGAGCCCAGGCGGTTGGTGGCCTCCACCCAGATCTCATAGGGCGTAAAGAGAGCCAGGTCCTTGGGGATGTGGCAGGAGTGAGGCCCCACTGTGTGGTACTCCTCACACGTGTTGTCCTGCCCGTACCACCTGCAGGGGCAGGAGGGGAGCCAGGACACATGAGGGTCCATTCTGGCCCCCAGACCTCACCAAGGCAGCCCCAGGGTACAGACAGGGACATCGGGGCTCAGAGAAGGCAAGCATTGTTCCAGAACCACACAGCCAGGCTGGGGAACAGGCCTCCTGTGGGCCATCACCAACCTCAGCTTGTACTTGAGGGAGTAGTTGGTGTGGAGGAAAGTCTCCCCATGGGCCCCTGGCGTCCAGCGGCACGTGAGGTCCTTCATGTTCTTGGACCAGCAGCTGATGTTGAAAGGTTTCTCTGGGGGCACTGGGGAAAAGAAGGGGCAGAAGGCTGAGGGTCTGAACTAGCTGTGCAGGTGGCAGGGTCCTAATGGCTTGCTGGGCCACTACCTTGAAGTGGAAGAAAGACGAGGAAGGTAATCTCAGCCCTGCCTCCAGAGGTGTCAGGACATTGGCCACCAGCCTGCGCCCGCCCTCTCTCTCTCTCTCTCTCATTCTAGAGATGGAACCCAGGGCCTTACATTTGCTAAGCACTTGCTCTACCACTGAGCTGTCTCCCCAGCCCCAGGAGATCTATAAAATGAGGGGTGGGGTCTCCAAGTTCTCCTCCCACCCCAGAGATGTGCACTGCTAAACCCACCCACTCCCCAGTCCCAAGCCAGAGGACCCAGGATTCACACCCCCCTGCTTCAGAGGGTGGTGGTGCTCTCAGATCTGCCCCAGGTGTCCTGGGGGCCCACTTACAGCCAACATAGAGGCAGGAGCCAGCTAGAATGCTGCCATCGCGGGCGTGGCACACAAGGTTGTCCCCGGACTGCTGTCTGGACCCGTTGAGGTTGGCCAGGCCAAGGGCCAGGGTGGAGGCATTAAGCACACGGGAGAGCTCAGGGGGCAGGCGACGCCCATTGAGGGTCCAGTAGAGACCCTCAGCCGTGGTCCCAGGAGGGTCCCCGTGCACGGAGCACGTGGCTTGCAGGGAGGAGCCGATGAGGAGTGTGGGGTCCTGGGGGCTGATCACTGCAGTGTCTGGGATCAAAGAGGAGTGTTTGTCAGTGGTGGGGAAAAGCCAATGTGAATCCTCCACCACGCCAGGACCTCCAGGGCTCATGGTGACATTGGTCACCCCCCATACACACTACCACATTGTATAGATAAGGAAACTGGAACAATTAGGTCAAGTGCCCAGTCCAAGGTTGGTGGCAAAGCGAAGATCTACCCCGGTATGTCTGACTCTGCAACTCAGGTCCTTCCAAGTCACATCATCACTGACTTGCTCAGGACTCTCTGAGTGGTGAAAAAAGTCACAGACACAGCTGAGTATGCTGGCACATGCCTGTAATGCCAGCGATTCCAGAGGCTGAGGCCGGAGAATCACAAGTTTGAGGCCAGTCTCAGCAAATTAGTGAGGCCCTAAGTAACTTAGACTTTTTTTTTTTTGGTACCGGGGATTGAACTCAGGGGCATTCGACCACTGAGCCACATCCCCAGCCCTATTTTGTGTTTTATGTAGAGACAGGGTCTCACTGAGTTGCTTAGCGCTTCCCTGTTGCTGAGGCTGGCTTTGAACTCACGATTCTCCTGTCTCAGCCTCCCTAAGTGCTGGGATTACAAGCGTGAGCCACCGCACCTGGCTAACTTAGACTCTTACCCAAAATAAAAAATAAAATGGGCTGGGGATGTGGTTCAATGGTAAAGCACCTCTGAGTTCAATCCCCAGTACCAAAAAAGAAAAAAGCAAAAAACAAAAAAGAAAGAAAGAATAAAGAAAAAAGTCAGATATAAATGCCTGCTCAGATCCAAATGGCTCTTGCTTTGCACGTGGTCTGACAAACTTGATTTGTTTCTGTTGTCTTCTCTTCTCCTCCTGCTCTTCTTCCCGTCCCCCTCTCTTTCTTTTGCAACTAGAAACAAAATTTGTGAGTTCTGTCTTTGACCTCCCAGAGCCTTACACATAGTAGGTGTTTCTGTGGAGGGAGGGCACTTATAAAAAGGAGAGCCCTGGCTGGGAGCAGTGGCGCACGCCTCTAATCCCAGCACTTAGGGAGGCTGAGACAGGAGAATCGCAAGTTCAAAGCCAGCCTCAGCAACTCCTCGACTGGGTTGTGTGTGAGTTGGGGGCTGGGCACAGGTGCCTCTTCTGTTAGCCACTAGGGCAGCCCAGTCTCCCTTTCTGGTGACCAGAACCTATTTCAGCCAATGGGAAACCAAGACTCAGAGAGGGGAGAGGGGATAGGCAGTTCGAGCCCCTGACACTACTCTGAGTCTCAGTTTCTCTGTGTGGAAGTGGGTATCCTGGTATCAACCCCAGGGGGTTGTTTGAGGGACTGACAACACTGTCTGAGTGGACACTCCTGTGTAACCCTTATGCCAGGCTGAGATGGGTTCAAATGCTCCCAATTCTTGAGGACATCTGACTCAGTGGCTTTATTGCTCTGAGCCTCTGGGAAAGGGTTTGGGAATCGAACCCGGGGCCTTGTGCACGTGAGGCAAGCACTCTACCAACTGAGCTATATCCCCTCACTCATCCTTCCATTCATCATTCATTTACAGAGTACCTACAGTGGTCTAGGAGCTGCAGGAACCATGGTGACTAAAACACAAAATTCCTGCCCTGGTGGGCCTTAAATTCAAGAAAGCAGCAGGGGAGAAAAGAAGCAGGAGGAGAAGGAGGAGGAGGAGGAGAAAATATCTAAGAGAAAGAAAAGAGACAAGACAAGCAGGGCCCATAGGGAGACAGGCCAGTGGTGGCAGTTTGGATAGGCCAGGAGTCCTGTCTGGGGAGGTGACATTTGAACTGAGACCAGAATAAAGAAAGTCTTGGAAGTAAGTGTGAAAACATCTAGGAGATGGTGTCCTGCAGTGGGAGCTGTGGTGAGTGCAAAGGTCCTGGGGCAGGAGTGTAGGAAATGAGGTTTGGCAGGTGAGTAAGGATACTGACCTGAGGGAAGGAAGTAAGTTATTCCAGGGTTTGAAGCAGGGAGCTGAGTGGTTCCATTTATATTTTAAATGGATTCCCCAGGGGGCTGTGAGGAGGGATTAAAGGGGCACATGGACAGCCCAGGTTCCCAGAGATGGCCATCAAGGATAGGGTGATCCAGGCCCCGAGGGAGGCCCGTTGAATGCCAGTAGACGCCGGCCCCCTCCCTCACTGCCCCAGATGGGCGAGGTGGGATGATCACGGTTCTCTGGCCTGGCCCTGACAATTTTCCGGGGCAAACTTGGCTCGAGGGCTCTGTCTTGCTGGAGCCTGGGATCGCAGTTGCGTTTGGGGCTTGGCCCAGGGCTCGCCGGAGGTCTCAGCGTCCGTGCGAAGGAGCCGGCAGAGCAGGCCAGAGCTGAGGAGGCGGGGGCGGCCAGGGGGCGGGGGGCCAGGGGGCCGCCCCGGAGGTCCCAGGCAGCCAGCCGCCCGCTAATTCGGAATTCCTTCGGCATGAACTCGGGCGTGCCAGCGTCTCTGCCCCGGCCCACCCACCGCTTCCTGCCTGGGCCCCCCCCAGCAGGGTGGGAGGCACGGCCAGGCCTACCCAGACCCCAGGCCCACTCTTAGCCCTCCCCTGGGTGGGTTACGCCCCGCCTGCTCCCTCACCCACAGTCCTGGTCTGGCCAGAAAGGGGCTGTCTGGGGGGTCTTGGCTGGGGGGCACTGCCCCTCTGCCACACCCGCCTGGCCTGGTCTGGCGTGGCCCATTTGCCAGCAGCTGCAGCTGCCCTCCCAGGGCTGAGAGAGGGATGGAGGGGAGGAGCAAGGCCAGGCTGGCCGGGACAGGCCAGTTCCCTACTCCCTCCGCCCAGCAGGAAAGGTCAAGGGATGCTTCCCCTCCGGGCACCTGAGCACCTGGGCACCTAGCTTCCGTGTCCCTATTCTGTTTTCTTCTCCATCTACTGGGGAGGAATGCATTCTGTCTGCTAGGCGGGAGATCACCATGTTAAGAGGACCTGGCACCCTTAGCACCTCGGGACTATGAGGATTACAGCCCCTTCCAGCTCTGGGGTCCAGGCGGGTTGGCACTCTCTCCAAACCCCAGCAAACAATGGGCCAAGGCGATCTGGGACTGGGTCACACACATTCCGGACCAGGCAGAGGAGCCGCTGGGAACAGCCCACTGAGCCTGGGAGAGGGGGCTTGGCCTGGCTTGGGGGACGTCCTAGAGGAATCCCCTAAAGCAGATCCCTAGCTTGGGCTTTTGGGCAGCCCCTCCTCCCCTACTTTCCCGCAGAGCTGGGGCCTTTACAAGTTTTTTCTTTTCCCCTTTCCCAATCTGGAGCCACTGCCGTTATTAAAAAGGAACACCATGTGTTTTAAAAGGGAAAAGTGTGAGATTCTCTGAAAGCCGAGCGGGAGGGTGGCCTACATCCCAGGGTCCCCACAGGGGTCCCCATCTCCCGTCCCGCTGGTACCTGCAGACACTTTATGACCCACCCGCCTGCTGATCAGGTGCTAAGACACACCGTAAGTAGAAACATATTGCCGAGGTGTGAGAATCTTTTATTTAATTTCTTCCCCCTTAAAGGAAAAAACACACGCACAACACCCCCACCCCCCACCTTCGCCTGTTGCTCTAGGGGCTGGGAAACAAAGCTTGGAGCTATTGGTGGCACTCACAGACTCTATCCTCTGCTTGGCAGAGCCATTAGGACCCCAAGAGGGCTCTGGGTAGTTCCTCACCTGCCCAGGTGCCTTGAGCAAGCTGGGTTTTCAACAAATGTCCCCAGGGGGTACCCCGACCCTGCCCTTTCTCTAAGAACATCATAGGAAAGACTATGGGAGCCTGGGAGCAGTATGTGCCCTGTGGTTGGCCTGTACCCCTGGATGGGGTGCATGGATGATTGTGAACGTCTGGGGAAGACTCTGAGTGTGTCCCTGTTGCCTCCCCTGTGGAATGAATGTATGACCACGAATGTGTGTGTGTCAGGGATGGAATGTGTGTGTGCGCCACGATGGTGTGCGAATGTGCATCTGGGATGCAGTGTGCGCGCGTCTGAGGGCTAGGGTGACGGGACACAAGCCAGTGTGAGTCTTTGTGTGTCTCTGGGTGTGTCCCAGAGCGGGTCTGGATGTGGAGACGGTATCCTGGCGGGGGTGTGCACTGGGTGGGGGGGAGGCGGAGAATGTCTGAGGCCAGCTCTCTATAGGGAGGGGATTTCTCGGACTGCGGGTTCCCAGGGGACCCCCCTGGAAATATGGGCCCGCGGTGCCCGCACTCTCTGACTCCGGCTCCCTCTCACCCACTCGCTCACAAAGATTTATCTCGCTGGAGGCTCTCAGCCTGGAGCAGCCCGAGTGAGAAGGGTTCTGAGAACCGCTGGTGGCAGAGACTTCGAGGACCCCAGTGCGCCGGGTCCCGTAGGGGGAGGGCGGCGGTGTCGGCCCGGCGGAGAGGCTAGTCCCTGGGGACCCCCGGGCCCCGCGCCAGGCGGTCAGAGCGGCCCCCTCCCGCCCCTCCCTCCCCGCGGGGCTCTTCCCGCCGCCCGGGGGGCCCCCTCCCGGCCCGCACCCAGTGCGCCAACCGCGTGCGCCCCCGCCCGGGAGCTGTGCCCCGCGGGCGCCGTGGCTCTGAGACCGCGGACGCAAACGCGTGCGCTCGCTGCGTTCCAGTGTGTAGAGGGTCCCAGGCCGCGGTTCTCCGACCCCTGGGGGCCTGGCTAAGCGCCCTTGGCCTAGCGGCCCAGGTGAGGAGGCCTCGGGACCAGAGGCCGGACCCTCGGGCCGGAGGACTGTGGAGCAGTGCGCCCCGCAGGTGAGGGCGCCCCGAGGGCGGCGCCGGGGGCGCCTTCCTTTGTTCCCGGGGCCGTCCAGGTGGCGCCCGCGCTCCCTCCCCCCGCGGCTGCCCCCTGGGCGCCCGCTCTCCGCTCCGGCGCGAGGTGGGGAGCAGGACGCCGGGTACTCACGGGCTCCTGATCCAACTCGCGGCGCCCCGAGGACGCAGAGCAGCAGCAGGGGCAGCAGCGGCGGCGGCCGCCGCGCGGATTGGGCGGCGGGGCCCGGGCGGCCGGCGGGCATGGGGCCGGCGCTGCCTGGGGAGCGCGGCGGGCGGTGGCGGCGGCGGCGGCGGCGCGGGGCGCAGGGCGCGGACCGGGCGCGGGAGGGCGCGGGCCAGGCAGCCCGCACGTCGCTGGGCGCGGACGCGGAGGCCCGAGCAAGTCTGAGCAGCAGAATTGACAAGGCGCTAATGCGCCGCTGGCCCCGCCCGGCCCCGCCCCCGGCCCGGCCCGGCCCCGGGGGGGCTACGGGCCCCGCACCGGCCTCCCCGCCACCCGCCCGCCCGCCCGCGGGCACCGCGCGCCCCGCCCGTCCGGCCTCCGCCCCGCCGCGAAGCGTGCGCGCCTGGTCCCGCGGCCCAGAGCCCCCCACATATTCCCTACCCGCCAGGGACCTCCCTCTCCAACCCCGCCAGCGCCAGGCTCCCCACCCCCAATGTGGGACCCAGAGCCCCGAATTCCGTTTCCATACCTCTGTCCACTTCCCTGCACCCTGCATTTAGCCCAGTGCCCTTTCAATGGCCCCGGCGGTCCCCAACCATGCCCCGTTCCTCCCTAACCCCCTTTCCCAACCTCCCACTAGGCCCCCACCCCAGCTCTGGCCCCGCCCCCCCACTGAGCGGTCCCTGAGCCCCGCCTACCCCAACTTCCACCCCCTCTTCCCCCCAAGGGGCTTCAAAGTCGTCCCCAGCCCCACGCCTTCGGCGCGCGGGTCCCACCGGTCTGGGCCCTCCCACTTCATCCCGCCTCTCTTCGGTCCTCGGTTCGCAGCTTCCTTGGCCGGCCCTGGGGCTTGGGCTGGTGGAAGGGAGTAAAAGCAGGAAGGCAGAGTCCCCGGCCCTCGCTCTGGCTGAGCTGTCCCACTTGCGCGGAATGGTTTGGGGGCTGCTCGAGAGGCGTCTTGGAGCCTCAGGAGGGGGCTGCTACTTGGGCAGACGGGGAGACGTGGGCCCCCGTGGGAGCGGGAACCGGGTCCCGCACTCGAGGTAGGAGGGATTCCCAGGAGCAGAGCGGTAAGGAGGACTTCTCCTGGGACACATTCACATCCCCCCCCACGGAAAAATCCACTCAGCGGCCCGCGGGTGGGGTGCGCCACGCGGTGAGTAATCGCTCCGGCGGCCTCCGCCCGCCAACTCCAGGTATCGCCGGCTGCCTGGAGCGACGCATAGTTTAATCTTCCTTTTTGCGCTAAGATCCTTCTCCGTGTTATTATTTTTGGCCACTGCTCGGGTTTCGGGACCCCTCCCGGCTCCAGCGTCTTATTCTCCTCCTCTTCATCCTCACCCGATCCGGGCGCCCACGAAAAAAGTGTTACTGGCCTCCAAGGACACCGCGAAGGGGTGCCTGAAATGAGAATTACGGGGTGGTCCCAGCCCTACCGGTTGGGTCACAGCCCCGCCCCCAGCCCCTGTGCTAGGAGAGGAAGAGGCTCTAACTCTCCTTTCCAGGAGTTTCTTGAAGAGGTCTGGACCCTCCTTCCGTGCCCCCAACTGGCGGAGGGCCGGTTTCTGAGGCTTCCCCACCTTGTCTGCTCATGACTGCCCCTCACCCTCTCCTTGGATCCCCAGCTCAGACTTCCGAGTGTCAAAAAAGATTCATGGATGAGGACTTGGGGATGCAGGGCATCCCCCTCATCTGAACTCTGGGTGGGCATTGGGGTGGGGGAGTAATGCCGAGGATGGATACCGTTGCTTCCTGGGACAAATCAGGCCTCCGTTTCTTCTTCTGAAGTGGACAACTGAGGCCAATCTACAGACTGCCATGGGGAAATACAGTGAAACAGAAGTCCCCAAAACCTAAGCCCCTGGGGCTGGGGTTATGGCGCAATGGTCACGCGTGAGGTACTGGGTTCGATCCTCAGCACCACATAAAAATAAAAAAATAAAGATATTCTGTCCACCTACAACTAAAAAGATAATAAATATTAAAAAACAAAAACAAAAAAAAACCTAAGCCCTTAGCACAGCAAGGCGTATTCCCTGGAGCAGAAGTGGCCCCAGGCCTATCAATCCCCTCTGGAAAAGGGGGTTATAGTCCCACCTGCCAGACGGCCCAGACAGAGTTAAGTGGAAGTGGCAATTCTTCACTGGGTTTCTAAGACACCCACCACCCCTCCCCCATTGCCTGTGCCTTGCACACGTTCCCTGTGGGGGTAGCGATGTCTGACCCCTTCCTGGGAGGACCTGGGACTTTCGGAGCAACATCTTTATTTTTTCCCCTTCTCTGCTCCTCCCCCAGTCATGAGGGAATGAGCTAGCTCTCCCTTCCACCCAGGTGCTCAGGCCAGAGACCTGGAAGCGTTCGTGACAACTCTCTCCTTCGCTCTTCCCACACGTCCAATCCATCAGCAAATCCTCTTGGCTCTGATTCCAAAACATCCCCATTCTGAGATTCTGATCCCTTCTCCCCACCTCATCCCGGTCCAAGTTCCCTTTGGGATGGGCCCATCCTCCTCTGGGGCTTCTCCCCCTAATCCTCCTGCATTTGTCTGAATACAGTGTTTAAAAGAAGCAAAACAACTTCTCTGCCCTGTCACCCTCTCCCCTTCTCCTTCCACTCCTTCGCTGGCACCAGCCACTGCAACCCCTTCCCCCAAACATGCCAGGCTCATTAATGTTGAAGGGCCTTTGCATCTGAGCTGCTGCTTGCACTGGGATGCTGTTCCCCAAATCTTCCCCTACATTAGCACCTTCTCTTGTGTAAGGTCTCAAGTTCTCAGAGAGACCCCTCCCATCCTTCCCTGGGACTCTCTATCCCTGTCAATGTCTTTCATTGTCTATATAACACAGTTCTTCAAACAACTTATTTCTTTCCTCACTTATTTTCTTAAGATGGTGAGTACACTGAGCGCCTTTAGGACCCCATGCTGAGCCTGGACAGAGCCAATGAAGAGCTCAATAAATACTTGCAAGAATTCCAACTACCAAGAAAACTCTATTCCTGTAAGTCATGCTGCCTGGGGTCCCAGAACAGCCCCTGACTTGCTGTGTGATCCAGACTGGTAGAGGACCCTCTCTGGTCCTTACCCATAAAAAGTTATGAACCATTTCCCTATTCTGGAATGTGACCTTTGCCCCCTGGGTGAACTTTACCCTATACCTTTGACTTTTTTTTATTTTTTTTT
>PVHX01016787.1:0-42182 GCA_004024805.1 Geosciurus inauris
CCAGAGAACAAAACAAAACTGTTGCTTGAGATGAGCAGGCCAACCATCCTCTGAGTCTATAACTCGGGAAAAGGGTTGTAATGCAGAAGGCTATTCCCAGCCTTGGTTGTCACTGGCCCTATTTGATGAGGTCTTACAAGATTAAGATGGGCCTAGGCAAACAACAGCTGATTTGTAAGCAGAACTAAAATGAAATAAAGATTGCAGAAATTTGGAGTCTGGATTGGGAAAGTTGACTGTTTCTAGATGCCAACTAGAAGGAAACTATATTTTAAAAGTGTTGGATCCAGGAGGCTACGAGGGTAGCTCTGTGGTAGCCCCCATATACTTAGCATGTATAAGGCCCTAGGTTGGATCCCCAGCACTGAAAAATAAAAATAAGTAAATAAGAAGTCTTGAGCAACCAAGGGCCATTAGGCCTCAGTCTTGTGCAAGGTCAGAGTTAGGAGTGTCCTTTCCCAAGCCTGGGAACCTCAGTTTTGCCACCTTGACATTGAGAAGGAATGGCCTGAGAGCAGGAAGCAGAAAGTCAGGCTGGAGAACAGTGTCTAAAAATGAATTTTATGTGTGGTTGCTGGCATCTGGACCTCGTGGAGCAAATAGAGAAGGAAACTTTTCAGGTTTTGAGCAGCTGCATTGTTCCATCCATAAGCTGGAACTAAAAAAAGAAAAATCTATTTGACCCTTTGGGCCCCCAAACCACCTTGAGGCCTCCAAACTCCTAACACCAGGAGTCCTGGGCTGCAAAGGATGAGTGGCGACCCAGGAGGGTGCACTTTCCCCAGAGGGCAGGAGTCCCAGCGCTGGCCTTTCCCAGGGGCCAGGATGGCACCTCACTGAGGTCAGAGCCTGTCTTCATCTTTTCTATTTTCAACCTCTCTTCTGAGGTTGATGTTGGGCTGTGGTTTTCCTGTCTGAGCCCTACCACAGGTATTGGAAGTGAGTGCATGTGTTGGGAGTGGGGAAGGATGGACACAGGTAATTATTCTTTAGCTCATTGGTTTCCAGGCCCCAAGGAGCCTTGGGAGGAGAGAGAACCCTGCATCTGCTGGAGGTTCCTGCTTTTGTCGAGGTCCCAGGAGACGGGAAGGGTATGAGACTCAGCTGTCTCTTTGGGGAGCACTGAGTTGGGTGAAAGGCTATTTGGTGACCACTGGGCAGCCTGCATCAGGGACTGACAAGCTGCTCATCAAAGCTAAGTCTTCTACCTTCCTTGAAGAGCCCATTTAGACCACATCCTCCACTTTTTTTTTTAGTGGTGCTGGGGATTGAACCCAGGAAGATTCTTCCACTGAGCTACATCCCCAGTCATTTTTATGTTATTTTGTGTCAGGGTCTCACTAATTTGCCCAGGCTGGCCTAAAACTTGGGTGTTTTTGTTTTTTTGTACTGGGGATTGAACCCAGGGGTGCTTAACCACTGAGCCACACCCCACCCACTCCCTTATTAAAAAATATTTTTTTAAAGTTTAAAATCCATATCTTTAATAACAGTCTTTAGAACACTCACTCTAGATTTAAAAATTAATAATTTGTTACAGCATGCACAAAAGTGTAACAGTGAACAAAAATCACAACTGACAAATATATTGGTTAACATTCCAAACATACAACCAATGAACATGGCCTAGGATTTTTTCTTATTGGTATTCACTTCAGTAACTTGAATTCGCAGATATAAGCAGTAAATAAGCAGATGTACAAGTAACCACAGATTATACATGCAAATTTCTGTTGACAAAGGTCACATGTGCAGGTACATGAATTAGAAGCATGCGTGTAGAATTATGGCCAAACTTTGAAACGCAGAAATGTAAAAATTACGTCTTGAAAATATGAAGAGATGGTCTACACACTTCAAAAATCAAATATTGCTTATGCCAGAGATGGATGACAGTTATAGGATTCAAGTGACAAGCAGTAGATCTCAAGAAATTAATACTGGTCCAAGAGAAATGGAATATTTTTACATTTCACTGAAAATACATTGACTACTAGAATACAAAATATAGCAAGAACTCAGGGAAAAAATTACAAAATCTAAAGCCAATTACGTACTATTTCTTATTCCCTAAACAACAGCATGACATTAAAAGCAAACTGCACCTGCATTTGAATTGACAATTTCACATGAAAATGAAATGCAACCAGAACAGCTTCAAACTCCAAATGAAAAGTCTGCAGGTCTCAGATTAAAATGTGGAAAGTTTCAGATGAAAGTAATAAAAATACAATTGGTTTTGTTCTTCATGAGTGGAATAAAAAATTGATATTTCTTTGAAGCTTGGAATGACTAAATTTCATTTCTCTCAAAGGTTCTATATTATTTTTTACTTAGTGGTGCAAGTTGTCTTAACGTAGCTTACGGAGTTCATCTCTACAAAGTTCTGTCTGTTGCTGTTCTGATGAAACAAAAACTATTCTTCATTAACTTAACTGTATGTGTATTTTTTGCTATAACACTTAACACATAAACAGACATCTATTATTTTTTCACTAAAACAAAAGAGTAAAATAGTTTTCTTCTATCAGTATTGTATTTTAAAAAGGTTAGTATTAGCTGAGCGTGGTAGCACACGCCTGTAATCCCAGCACTTTGGGAGGCTGAGACAGGAGAATCAGGAGTTCAAAGCCAACCTCAGCAACAGTGAGGCGCTAAGCAACTCAGTGAGATCCTGTTTCTACATAAAACACAAAATAGGGCTGGGGATGTGGCTCAGTGGTTGAGTACCCCTGAGTTCAATCCCTGGTACCAAAAAAAACAAAAAAAAAACAAAAAATGGTTAAGTGGTTAACATTAAAGACAAAGAACCATTGTTTTCTTTGACATTAAGCTTCTTGCACTTATTAAGCTTCCTTCTTCTGCCTGCATTCTTCTGCCAATTTATTCAGAAATTTCTTTAATTTCTGATAATGAGGAAGTCTGCTGCAATGAGTATCTTTGCAACTTCTTCATTTGTGTAAAAGAGTGAACACAGCTTACATGAGAACCCTGTTTTAGGCATCACACATTTTATACCAATAGGAACATTGGGCTGATTTGGTCCAATTCTATCCTGATCTGGGATTGCATCATCTTCCTTTTCTGCATCGTTTGACCATCTGTATCTTCACTTCTGTCTTTGCTGGGCTCATCAGCAGTCTCAGCAGATTCAGCACCTGGTTCTGTATTTTCCTCATTTTTCATTCCATTTTCTTGATCAAGTTCCTTGAGCTTGTCCACTTTGATTTCAACCAAACCGTCATCACTTTTGTCCCCAGATTGAAATGCCATTCCCAATTTACGGAGTTTCTGAAGTTCCGAATCTTCCTCATCACCAACCTCATCCAGAGTGACAAAACCTTCCATACTCCCTGGGAAATGATGCTTCTTAAGCCTCTTTGCTGCTCCTGAAGCACTCGCATTTGCATCTTTTTTTCACAGCTTTATCTGAAGGCTCCTTTTTCCCATCAAAAGTCACATCACCTAAATTAGCAAGATCAGTCTCATCTCCCACAGAACTGCCGCTTAAAAATATTTTTAAATTTTGAGACATGCTCTCACTGAGTTGCTTAGGGTCTCACTAAGTTGCTGAGGCTGGCTTTGAACCCGTGATCCTCCTGCCTCAGCCTCCAGTGTCACTGGGATTACAAGTGCGTACCATCACACACCTGATAAACTATCTTCTTTTATTTGGTACCAGGGATTGAAGCCAAGGGTGCTCTACTGAGCCATATCCCCAGCCCTTTTTATTTTATTTATTTTTTGGTTGTAGGTAGACACAATACCTTTATTTTATTTTATTTTTATGTGGTGCTAAGGATCGATCAAACCCAGTGCCTCACATGTGCTAGGCAAGCACTCTACTGCTGAGCTACAACCCCAGCCCATCCCCAGCCCTTTTTATTGTTTTATTTTGAGACAGAGTCTACACTAAATTGCTCAGGGCCTCACTGAATTACTCAGGGTTTCTCTAAGTTCCTGAAGCTGACTTTGAACTTGTGATCCTCTTGCCTCAACCTCCGAGCCACTGGGATTGTAGGTATGTGCCACCACACCTGGCTTAAACTCTCTATCTTCTTTATAGTGGATGCGGTCATAGGTTGAGTTCCAACCAGTGGGACATGTGTGGAAATGACATACATATCTACCATAAAACCCATAAAACCTTCCACACTATTCTTTCCCCTACCCCACCCTCTTCTAGTCTTGCTCTCTCCAGGCTGCTGACTGGATATAGATGTTTAAGGTCAATGTGGAAGCCACAGGTGAAAGATGGTCCTTTCCTGACTTTGTAGAACACAAATAAATTGGGTTATATATGAAAAAATATGCTTTTATTACACTAAGTCACTGAACCCTTGGGGTCTGCCTGTTGTAGCAGCTAGTGTTACCTTAGTTAAAATAGAGTTGAAACCATAGGAAGAGAACAGCCAGTGCAGGGAGGGACAGGGAGAGAACAGGGTGAGAACTTGGGGAGCACCAACGTGTTTAAAGGGAGGTGAAAGAAAAAGAGGAGACTGAGGAGGGTGGAATGAGCCTCTGGGAGAAAAGGAATGTGGTGGATACAGAGGGAAACATACACACACACACCTCTGCCTCCCCCATTCTGAAAAGGCTTTGTTTATTGAGAGAGAAAAGGTGCAAACAATTTGAAAATCAACAGTTTATTTAATTAGCTTTTCTGTTTGCTTGTCAAATGGGCAAGTGGGCATTGTATTTTTGGGGTACGTTTTCTAAGCATCTTGATCTGCCCATGAAATCCTTGTGTGGGTGGGGGGAGTTGTGAGGCAGATTCCTTAAGCAACCCTTTGGGAGAATTTTTATCAGGGGGAGCAATTGCTTGGTCCTCCCTCCTTCTTTCCCTTCTGCCTTATGCTTCCTGCAAAATAGTCATGGTGGGCAATCGGCCTGCAGCCACTCTGGAAGCCTGCTTTGCCATCTTGGTACTGGACCAGGTACTTCATTATTTTGTCACAGCCAGAGGATCTTTTTGATTTTCCAAAATCCAGCAAGTTTTTTCCCCTAAAAACTCGCAGGCCCTTCTTTGCTAAGTAGCCTTTATTCCTGACAAATCTGTGAAACTTCAACATCGTGGTTTCCATGGGCTGGGATTGCTGGTGGGGTCTGTTGAAGCCTTGGTTGGAAGATGCAGAGAAGACGCTTGGTAAGCAGGGCTTGGGGTGGTGAGAGGGAACACTATTGAGAATCTATTTTGCAAACAAATCCTGGGTTAGGTACAGGGCACAAGGGTGGGCCTGTGAGAGTCCCTTTCCATCAGGGACTCATGTGAAGGACAGGTCACCATGGCATATGGTAGATGAGACACAGAGCAAGATGTAAGGTGGTGGGAGCCCAGGAGGGTACTGGGGCAGATTTACATGGGGGTCTTCTGGACCCCTCTGAGATTCAGAGCTAAGGATCCTGTCCTCAGAGCAGGGCATGCAAACAATCTTGTCCTGCCAGCCTCAGTGCTTTCTAGAACTCCCAAGGCTGGCCCGTGGGTCCCAGGGAAAGAGCCTCTGCTGTGCAGGGTTGCTTTCGACCCCGACTAAATGCTCGTACGTGAGTCAGCTTCATCCTGCCCTGCCAAGGATCACCGCCTTTCCATAGGTGGAACGCGCTCAGAGTCACACAGCTGCAAGTGGGTTACCTGGGTTTGAAGGCAGGTGTGTCTGAGTCTCCTCTCCCTTTACAGGATGCCATGCGTCTCGTCAGCTGTGTGGACTCATTGCCAACACAAAAGAGCCAGGGGAGGGATGGGGAAGGGCCCAGGGAGGAGGGCTCATCAGGAAGACGCTGCCTGGGAGAGCTGGGGGGAACAGGGCGGAGAATGGAAGGCCTGGAGATGGGCGGGGCCTCGCTCAGCAGTGGAGCTCCGCCCATCTGAAGCCAAAGCCCACACTGTGGGCAGCCTTGGGCGTCCAGCAGGTCACTGGTGTGAGCGGGTGGAGGAGCCAGCCCTGGGACCGCAGAGGTGGGAACAAGTGCAAGGCGACGCTGGCAGACATCTTCCTCTTTCTTCTGCTTGCTGGCCTGCCCCTGGCTGCCCCCGCTGCCCAGCAACGCTGGCACTCAGTCTCTGCTTTTGTTGGCATCACAGGCAGAATGATGAGGGACAGATAGCCCAAAAGTTACTGGAGAGATTCAGAGGCATTTCCCCGCAAATGGGAGGCTCCCCCTTTGCCCTGTGTATTAATTTCTAGGGTCGCTCTAACGAAGTACCACAAACTGAGTAATTTAAAATGACAGAAATTAATTATCCTGTGGTTTGGAAGCCAGAAGGCCAAAATCAAGGTGAGGGCAGAGCCAGGCACCCTCTGGAACGTAGGGAGGCTTCCTCACCTCTTCCAGCATCTAGTGGCCAAAGATTTCTGCCCCCCACCAGTTTCCACAAGGTGTCCCCTCTGTATCTGTATCTCTTTCTATAAGGATACCAGTCATGATGAAGGACCTGTCCCGCTTCAGCCTGACTGCACCTTAGCCAACCACATCTGAAGAACCCTATTTCCAAATAAAATCACGTTCTGAGGTGCTGGGCGTTAGGACTTCCACATATTATTTTGGGGCAAACAATTCAATCCATAACACCCTGCAGGGTAATTTACCCTTTCCCTATCCTGCGCCACCCTTAACAGCCTATGGATTTCGGTGCCTTCCTCCCACGGCCTCCAGCACCTGCAGACCTGGCTAAGCTGGGAACTTTGGGGCTCGTACAGCCCCTGCCAGGAGATCAGGAGATCAAATCTGTCTCCTGCCATCAAAACCTCCCTCCTTGAGCATTCCTGCGAGTAACAGCGTGCTGCTAATGTGTGCCAGTGGCTTAGGGCACCTGGGTTGTGCTGCCAGCCTCTGATAATCTCCTCCTGTCTCAGCAGGAAAGTGGTGGTGGCAGGTGGGCAGGGGCTGCTGAATGTCACCTCAGGATGGTGGGAAGGAGACTGACACCAGTGCTTTTTCATGCCAGGGGAGAATTATCCTCTTGACTCTGCTCGAGGGGTTAGCAGGTGAGGAAGGAGCCAGGTTCTGGCCTGAGTTTCCTGACCCACAGTCCCTGGCCAACTGCAGGAGCTGGGGTGACAGAGGGTGCAAAGCCCGTTCAGCTCTGGGACAGTTTCCAGCGACAACCCAAAATGGGCCCTGGGTCAACTCAGAGCTGGCTGAGAGGGGTCCTCGAATCCCACCTTGGCTGCACCGACAAGTTCACTCAGTACTTTTGGGGGCCAACTGCTGTACTGAGGGGAGCAAACAAACAAACAAACCCAAAAACAAACAAAAAAAGGAGAGATGCTGGGGAGAAGCATTCGGAGGAGGAGAGTGCAGGATGGGCCACCTCCAGTTTGGAGAGGCAGGGAGCTGTCACTTGAGAAGTTGGCCCCAAGAGTTGGCTTGTTACCCCCAAGTTCTAAGGTACCGCACTTGTAGCAACAAAGAACACCTGATTGGGCTGGGGATGGCACCTACTGGTAATCCCAGAGGCTCGGGAGGCTGAGGCAGGATCACGAGTTCAAAGCCAGCTTCAGCAATTTAGCAAGGCGCTAAGCAACTCAGCGAGACCCTGTCTCGAAATAAAATATAAAAAGGGTTGGGGATGTGGCTCCGTGGTTGAATGCACCTGGGTTTAATCCCCAGTACCCCCCAAAATAGAATACCCAATTATAGTAACAGAGAGCATGGCGGGTGACTACAGCACACCTGACCCCACCTGGGGATTTGTGTCACCAGATCCTGCACAAAGGTATTATCACCCACTGTGCTGGGGGGCAGAGAGGTAAGTGACTAGAAAACTGCTAGTTGGTGGTGCAGGAGGGATTGGGAGTCAGGACATCCTGTCCCAAAGAAAGCTCTTTCGGTTTATCCTGCCAATCTCTTCCCAGTTGGGGTAGATTCTTTGGTTATTGCTTATTGGCTGGTGAAGGATATGGTTGACAGGTGATGATGCTTACACAACCTGATAGGAACTGGGACTTTAGGTGGTAGCACCTTTCATGGACAGAGAGCCCTTCCACCATTCAGGTGTCAGTGGCTGGGGTGGGTGGGGTCAAGATGAAGGACACATGGTGTGTCATCTTCATGAGGCACCTCTGCTCTCAGGGTGGCAGTATAGACATTGAGGCAGTGGGGAGTGGGTGGGGCTCATCTGGGAGGAGATCCTTTGCCATGGTATCCTAGAGGGGCTCTCAGTCTTGGGTCACAAGTGCTAGCCTGGATCCTCTGTGAAGATGAGAGCCTCCATAGTCCTGGACAATTCAGGATGCACTGCGGAGGAAGGAAGTGTGGACTGGTGACCGTCCCCAGGCAGAAGCAGAGTACAACTAGTGGTATTCGTGTTTAGGCACCCTAGGAGTCACTCCTTGGAGGGTGGCAGAAGGTTCTGGAATTTGGGAGCCAAGACACTGCACATAAGAGACCCTCATATCAGTGGCCCATGGTTGATGATGTGGCAGGGATTGCCAGCTGCTCTCCAAACTGGCCTCTTCTTCCTTCTGTGCAGCCAACACTCTATTCCCAGCTCCCTTGCAGCTACATGTGGCCATGTGACAGGGTTCAGCCAAGGAAATGTGACTATTTTCCTAGGCCCTTCCAAGACTGTAAAAACTATCCCCACAGAAATGGTCCTTTCTGCTCTTTCTTTTCCATTGCTGCTTGTCAACATCCAAGATGGTCCCAGAAGCCAGGCGATGAAGGTGACAGAACCTTAGCATTTGAAGAACTGTGTGTCACAGAGCTAAACCTGTATTAGTGTCACTGGACCCACCTGGTTATGTGAATGGAAATTAGATTTGACTGTGTTTGTGCCACTGTCTTTCTCGGGTGTATTGCAGGGTTAACCTACCCTGCCCAATACAGACAACTGTGAAGCCTCTAGGCCACCGGATCCCGTAGCTTCCACTTCCAGATGTTCTGAATCTGTTCAACACTTTTGGTTCCCTACATTGTATCAGATGTGGAACTGGAACTCTCACCAGACAGCAGCTAAGTCAGTTTCTTTGGATGACTGACAAACTTATGGTGATCTGATGTACCAAGGTGGAGAGCCAGGCTACTGTAAAGTGGTCTGTCCACCTTGGAAGGGCCATGATTGTTCCCATCAGTGATCTTGTCAGTGGAGGAGTTCCTGGAGAGGGAGGACTTGACTCAGGACAAGTGGGGTACTTGGCATATGTGATGGGAAAGAATTTGGGCATACACCAGAGACATTTATTTAAGAAAGCAGATACATATTCAAGAGAGAACGTGAGCCATCTTGAGAGAGAGAAACAGCAACCTCTTGGTCTGGGGTGTTAGTATTTAGAGGGACAGTAGCTAGGACTGGGCCTGGGGGCACAGGCCTCTAATCCCAGTGAGGCAGGAGGCTGAGGCAGGAGGATTGCAAGTTTGAGGCCAGCCTTAGGAAATAAGCAAGGCTCTAAGCACCTTAGTGAGATCCTGTCTCAAAATAAAAATAAAAATGGCTAGTCATCTAGTTCAGTGGTAGAGTGGCTGAGGGTTCAATCCTCAGGACCATAAATAAATAAATAAATAAATAAATAAATAAATAAATAAGTAAATGAAATTAGGGAGACAGTAGCGAGGGGCTGAACTAGAGGTGGAGTCAGGGTAGAGTCATGGTTTCCTGGCAGTTTCCCTTCCTTTGTATCATGTTACCTTTTGCAGGCAAGGGCATGGGCTAGATGCTCCCAAGTTACTTCTTCTTCTTCTTTTTTTTTTGATACCAGGTGTAAAGATTAGACGACCAGGAGGATATGAATTAAGCCACTCAGCAAGGCTTTATTGGAATACACGCCCTTGGGCCAAATCCCCCGACCATCAGAGCATGTCCGGAGAAATGGCCCTGGAGCTTCAGTGCACAAAGAATTTCAAGAAAGCCCGGTCAGGAAGGGGAGGGCTTGAGGGCAGGAAGAGAAGGCCAGAGTCCTTCCTGGATAGGTCAGGAAAACTCGCTGATTGACAGGTGTGTCTACTGGTGACATCACATCTGGCTTGCTGCTGCTTCGCAGCTGCTGACCGGTTCCCCTAATTGGACATTTTGGACCCTGACCAGACCTAACACCAGGGATTGAACTCAGGGGCACTCGACCACTGAGCCACATCCCCAGCCCTATTTTGTATTTTATGTAGAGACAGGGTCTCACTGAGTTGCTTAGTGCCTCGCTGTTGCTGAGGCTGGCTTTGAACCCACGATTCTCCTGTCTCAGCCTCCCTAAGTGCTAGGATCACAGGCATGGCCACCGTGCCTGGCTCCAAGTTGTTTCTTTAGTATTCCTGCAGGCACCACTCTTTTGAGACTCAGCCTATTTTCCTTTTCTGCATCCCCAAATTCCTATCTCAGTCTCAACTAGGACCAGCCTTCTGGTCCCACAGAGTTGGTGTAGAAGCAGAGCGAGCCTGATGTCCCAACCAAAGCACAGAAGGTGTCACCCTAGGGGAAGTGGCTCAGAGAACAAAGAAGGAAGTAAAAACAGGTTTCTTAGCTCCTGGCAGCCTGTGGCGGCCACTAGACCTTTCTCTTTCTCAAGGGGGCTGGCTATTGGGGTAACAGAATGGCACAAAGATGACAGGGTTTCTCTTGTCTCTGGCGAATGCTTTTTGACAGAACGTCAACTGGATCTAGTAAAAATAAAGCAAGCCCCACGCCCCCCTTCCTTCCCTTCCCCACACTGGAAGGCAGTAAGGAAAGTCCCAGAGAGTAGCAGCAGCCAGGATGTCCCTGAAGACCTCAGAAGCCAGAGCCAGGCAACCAACTCCATTGTGGCTTTTCAAGGTGCCAGCAGCTCCATATCCTTCCAGGACCCCCTACCTGGAGGCCAGCACCACGGCAGAGGAATCCTGAGGAAGGGTCTGAGGAAGTGTCAGATGGGCCTGGCTGGGTAATGGCCCTAGACAGGAGAGGGAGGGGGTCAGTCCAAGTCGCAGCCTCACCCATGCAGGGGGCAGGGTCTGGGTGGAAGAAATAGCTTTGCTTTCTTCAAAATTCAGGAGCAGCCAGAGGTACTTCTTTTTTTTTTAGTATTTTTATTTTAGTTATAGGTGTATACAATACCTTTATTTTTTTTTTATGTGGTGCTGAGGATCGAACCCAGTGCCTCACACATGCTAGGCAAGCGCTCTACCACTGAGCCACAACCCCAGCCCCGAGGTACTTCATTTTAAGACCAGCATCTACAGAGGTATTTTTCTCCAGATCTCTCTCAGCATGTGAAACAAAGGAACCTGATTTAGATGGTACAAAAACAAAGAAGAAAAGAATCCAGTGAGTTCCACGAGCTTATTTATGGCCTAGGAGATAGACCACTGGTGCTATAGATAGACTACATCACTACATCCTGTGCTTGCCATGTTTTGTGATTTCACTCAATTATCTAACTTGTGCTTTTCAATCTGGATAGTTATAATGATTATGATGGTAATGATACTGACTAATATAGTTTATTGCTTCTAATTTTCAGGCACAGTTCTCTTGTTTTAATTTAAGAGATGAAGTCTTGCTATGCAGGCTCATCTCCAACTCCTGGACTCAAAAGATCTTCCTGGTCGGGTGTGGTGGCTCACATCTGTAATCCTCAGATTTAGGAGTCTGAGGCAGGAGGATTTCAAGTTCAAAGCCAGCCTCAGCTACTTAGGGAGACCCTATCTAAAAATAAAAATAAAAAGGGCTAGGGATGTGGCTCAGTGGTTAAGTGCCCCAAGGTTCACTCCCTGGTGCTGGAGAAAGAAAAAAGCTCTTCCTGACTCAGCCTCCCAAGTGCCGAGAATACAGTCAAGTGCACACACCTGGCTCCCAGGCAGAACTCCCCCCTCAACTCCATACTGGAGATTGAACCAGGGGTGCTCTACCACTGAGCTATATCCCTGTAACAAGGACTTAAACTCTTCACTTTTGCCTACAAATGTCTGACAGGTGGCTAAAAGTAGGATTAAAAACGTGACATCTCTGCCTCCATTTTGATCCATTTCTTTGCTCCCAGGCACCTTGGAGTCCAAGAACAAGGGCTGATCTGATCAACATCTTGCGATGAGTCAAAGCTACCTCCAGGCAAGGGCAACTTTCTTATTTGAACAGGGCCCCACCCAACCAATCCTGAGCTGATGGACAGACCACATCTGATCAAGATCGCCTGCTTTGGCATCTGTGGAAAGCCTCCAGCTATCCAAGCTCCCCCCTTGCCCTCATTCCTCTCTCTATAAAACTTCAAAGTCACTGTCAGCCCCTCAAAGACAGCTAAGAACCTGGGTCTCTTGTCTTCCTGGTGCAGCTACACTGACTAAAGCACCTCTCGTGCTGTTCAGTATTACCTTTTCTGTTTGGTTTTGGGGTGAGTGGCCGACTTGATTTGTTGGATCCTGAGTCAGGTCTCTGGTCTGGAAATCTGGTAACATCCCCAGCCCTTGAACTTCCACCCTCCTGCTCCTGCTTCATCCTGCTGTGTAGCTGGGTTATACAGGCATGTGCCACCACTCAGCTCCATGCAGATTTTGTGTGTGTGTGTGGTATTAGAACCCCGGGGGCACATCCCCAGCCCTTTTTATTTTTTTTATTTTGAGATAGCCTCTGACAAAGTTGCTGAGGCTGTCCTCAAACTTACCATCCTCCTGCCAAGCATGATTCTTAAGTGATGTTTGTTTCTTAAGTCTTCAAAATATTCATGTTAAGTGTGAGAAATAAAAGGTCCAGTGGCCCATTTTGAAAAGATGGTGGAATGAGATGGACCTCATTACCTTGCATGTATGACTGCCTATATGGTGCAACACTACATCATGTACAACCAGAGAGATGAAAAGCTGTGCTCCATTTGTGTGCAATGAATCAAAATGCATTCTGCTGTCATATATGCCTAATTGGAATAAACAAACAAACAAGCAAATAAATAAATAAAAATACAGTATTTAGCTTTAAATGTAAAATGACTGCAGATGTAAAAAGAAAACAGCCGAAGGGGAAAGGGAATGAATAGTTAGCAGCAGCTCACACCCCAGTGTGACAGTCTCAGCCCCTTCACAAACAGGAGGTGAGGGCAAGAGGGCTCACCTGACCAACAAAGATAAACAGCATAGTGACTCACCCCGAGAGATCGCAGAGAGGTGGGGATAACTGAAGGGATGTTTCTTTAAATAACCCAACAGGAGCCAGTAAAACCTAGGTGACATACAGAAAGACAGTACACCCACAGTCCTAAGCCAATGGAGAACCAGGGGAGGCACCCCGCACACAAGGAAATAAAATACTGCTTGTAACTGCTCTGGGTGTGTTGCCGAAAGCGGGATCGTTGTCCCCAATGCAATCTAATATTGAGGACATGGTTTTGAGATAAAGGACAAAGAAGGTTTATTGCTTTGCAAGCAAAGGAGGAACACAGGGGACTCCTGTCCCAGAGGCTGTGATTCTCCTCATCAGCAGGAATAGGGGGCTTTGAAAGAGGTGACCCAAAGGCTACAACCCTACGTGTTCTCTATTAGAGTCGTAATTCACTTGTTAATTTGGGAGACAGTCATTTCTGAGATCTTCTGGTACCATCCCTAAAGTCTGGATGACATTGTTCCTATGGTGGGTGTGTGCTCAGGGACAGGTAACTCTGCCTAGAATGGGGAAGAAAGGTAATCCTGTTTTCCCTGAGATTAGGGAGGAGCAAGGAGAGCAGAAGAGAAAACAATGTCCACTTTAAAAAACAGTTGCAATGAGCCGGGCGTGGTGGTGCAAGCCTGTAATCCCAGCACTTAGGGAGGCTGAGACAGGAGAATCGCAAGTTCAAAGCCAGCCTCAGCAATGGCGAGGTGCTAAGCAACTCAGTGAGACCCTGTCTCTACATAAAACACAAAATAGGGCTGGGGATGTGGCTCAGTGGTCAAGTACCCCTGAGTTCAATCTCCAGTACCAAAAAAAAAAAAACCAGTTGCAATGGCAAAGCAGCCAGGGCTATACTCAAAGCATCAAGTGGACCACTGTTACAAGTTCTTTGATATTCTTCAGCTTTTCTCAGCAGTAAACACTGTTTTAATAACCACAGCTCTTTGTGCGGGGCCTAAGGAAATTACTTGGTCCATTGCCCCCCACCCCTTTTTCTGTCCTGTGGCCTGGGCTCAGGAGTGCTCTGCTGTAATTAGGCCTGATGAAGGACGATCTGGCCTTTCTGACTTGTTTCTCCTGAGCCATTCCATCCTGAGTCACCTCAGAGTCCAGGAACAAGAGGCCTGATGGATAAGCACCAGGTGACAGCAGCTTTCTTATCAATTAGGACCCACCCCACAAATCCAGCCAGGCCTGGGTCACGTGCCTGGCAGCTGTGCAATCCCTCGGATTATGAGGACCCAACCCGACCCTTGCCCTTATGCCCCTTCCTGCCCAACCTTGCAGCCCTTGCAGGCCCTCAGATGGGGCTGAGGACAAAGGTCCTTCTTGTTTTCCCAGGGCAGCTCTGCTGATTAAAGTCCCCGTATGTTTCTCATCATTACCTTTTCTGTCTGGTTTTGGGCTGAGTGGCTAGACCTAATTTATTGGATCCTCAGTCAAGCCTCTGGTCTGGGACTCCAGTAACACTACCACTGAGCTACATCCTGAGCCCCTTTTAAATTTTATTCTGGGACAGGATCTCACTAAGTTGCTGAGGCTGGCTTTGAACCTTCAATCCTCCTGCCTCAGCCTCCAGACTCATTGCCATCGTGTTGCCAAAAGCTTGGTCTTTGTCCCTGATGCCAATCCAATAACAAGGACATGGTTTTGAGAAAAAGGACAAAGAAGGTTTATTGCTTTGCTAGTAGAGGAGGAACACAGGGGACTCCTGTCCCAAAGGCTGTGATTCTGCCCATCAACAGGAACAAGGACTTTTAAAGAGGTGATTCAGAGAAAATGAGATTACTGAGAAGAGATCAGGGAAAAGAAGATCATGGAGGAGAAGTTTGGAAAAAGAAAAAAAAGTAAGTTTTAAAACAAGGTGTAAAGACCAGAGGACTAGAAGATGAATTAAAGCCTGGGAACTCTCCAGGGCCCCGGACGGCGGCGGATGGCTAACACGAGGGTTGGAAACATCTTCCCAATCCCAGTGGCCTTGGACAGAGAGCCCATTGCACACGTGTGACTTATTGGATAGGCCTCTGGAGCAGACGGTCGGTGGGGGACAAGCTGAGAAGTCAGAGGAGACGGGGTGGGGGACAGCCTACCTCACTTTTGTTGGTCCGGAGGGGGAAGACAGAAAGCGGCTCCCGGTCTGGTTTGGAGAGTTTGCCTCTACCCCAGTACAGGAGGAGTACTCTCCTGGGAACTCTCCCGGGTTTCGGCACCATTATGTAAAGACCAGAGGACTAGAAGGAGATGAATTAAAGCCACTCAACAAGGCTTTATTGGAAATATACACTCTCGGGCTGAATTCTCCCATCCATCAGAGTGTGAGAAATGGCGCCGGTGCTCCGGTGTACAAGCAACTTCAAAAGGCCCAGTCAGGAAGGGGGGGGCTTGGGGGCAGGAAGAGAAGGCCAGAATCCTTCCTGGATAGGTCAGGAAAAACCTGCTGACAGGAGGCGTGTCTACTGGTGACGTCAGCATCTAGCTGGTCGCTCCATTTTGTAGCTGCTCTGACCGGTCCCTCTAATTGGACATCCTGGACCCTGATCCGACCTAACACAAGGGATATAGTCAAAACACCAAGTGAACCTCTATTACATTTCTCCACTGTCAATTTTTAGCTTCCATTTTTATGGAAAGTGGGAGATGACATCTCCAAGCTATTTCCTGCTGAAAGGGGGTGAAGTTGGGGAAAGTAACCAAAAGTCCTTGTTTTCTATCAGGTGGGGCGTGGACAGGTAAGGGCATCCAGCATCAGAGCAGTCCAGAGGTGCATAGTGGCAGATGATGGGTGAGTGAATAAGGCGTACACAGGCCAGGGATCATGCTAAGACAACAATAAAGAGCAAAGCATTACATTTTTGTAAATAATCACAACAAAAACAATTAGTATTTCATGAAGTCTCTGAAAACCACGAGAATAGTAACTCATAATCTTTTTTTCTTTTTTTTTTTTGGTACCGGGGGTTGAACTCAGGGGCACTTGACCACTGAGCCACATTCCCAGCCCTATTTTGTCTTTTATGTAGAGATAGGGTCTCACTGAGTTGCTTAGAGAGGACCTTGCTGAATTACTGAGGCTGGCTTTGAACTTGTGATTCTTTAGTCTCAGCTTCCCAATGTGCTGGGATTACAGGCATGTGCCACTGCATCTGGCTGTTTTGGTTTTTTTAGAAGCAATTCCTCTGCAAAAAACTAACAGGCAACAGTTACAAAGTTTACAGGGAAAGTACAAAATGAAATTATATTCAGTTTGTGTAATAGCAATGAACAAAGAAAAACCTTGAACCTTTACCTAGGTATACATTATATTCCCTGTTTGAGATCACAGCAATCTTTACAACAAAAATCAGTCTTCTGAACGCAACTTGAAATGAGCTGAAGTCTAGCCTATTTGGGAGCCATTTTAACATGGAGTAAGTTGGGAGGCAGAGCATTATCTCAGGTAAGGTGGGGCTCTTCACAATTAACACAATACAACATTACACCTGAAACTTGAATCAAAGATAGGGTAAGAGAAGTTTTAACTATCTTTTGTGGAAAAAGTGGCAGAATGCTTCCATGTTTTACAATGTCAACTTTAAACAGATCAGGATCTCCTTATTATCCTTCAAAGATGCATTTAAATTCCAATTCCAGTGTAAAGAGTAACACAAAATTGTATCTATAACTTGTTGATCTGGCTATAAAACATCTAATGACATGAATAAATACCAACTACTTTGGTTATTTCCATATAAATCTGAGACTATTTCTCCAGATAATTTTAATTTGGAGAACAAGCTTGGTTAAGTGCCCTCCAAAGCTTTACATTTAACTAAGTTTAACTTTTAAAGTACAATTTAGTATCCATAGTGTATGCTAACAATAATTATAGGTCTGGGTGTGTAAACCAAAGTCAAAGGAGGGCTGGGATTGTGGCTCAGCGGTAGAGCGCTTGCCTCGCATGCGTGAGGCCCTGGGTTCGATCCTCAGCACCACATACAAAGCAATAAAATAAAGACATTGTGTCCATCTACAACTAAAAAAAAAATATTTAAAAAAAAAAACAAAAAAAAAAACAAAGTCAAAGGATAGCATTAAATCACTTATACATTTAGGAAACAGTGTTAGTCATCAGAAATTGACTGAGTCAAAGCAAACAGATATAAGACAGGTCTTCCAATGACAGTGTGGCCCTTCTATGTCAGACACAATGTATAAAAGAGAGCACTTATTAGTTATCTTGCCAGTAAATTTACATAAACGTTAATTTTGTAAACTTTTACATACCACATAGACAAGGCGTAGACAGATAGTTCTCAGATGTATACATATACCTAGTCAGATATATTTTGGGTGTCAACTATATTGTTATAACCTAAATAACAGTTGTTTGTTTAACCAGTTACAAAGTAATCATATGACTTTAAAACAGGTACAAACCAATTCCTTTAATATTTAGTTTCCTCAAGTAATAAAACCTGAAAAATGCAAGAAAATTATCCATAGATAAGAGCAGATCAATGTTTCAGACTTTGCTTCATATCTGTACATGAATGTTCAAATAACTTTACCTGACTGTGCTAATTATAGCCAATTTAATCAAACACAAACTTTGAGATTTACCTCCTGCAAACCTTCTGTGACTGACTTAAAAATTCATAACTTCTTTACATCCTTAGGTTTGTCCTCTTTCATCTTGGACTTTAGCACAAGAATATTACTTTACCAGACAAAATACTTTCTCATCCAGAAACATTTCTTTTACCTTCTAATTTTCCATACTAAAATATATTTCCATACCTATAACTTTCTTTTATCTTTTCTAGTATCAGATCCTTTCTTAAATTCATATTCTGAAACAGATCTATGAATGTTATCTGTGCATTTAATTTACACAACAAATGTCATCCGAGGAGAGGGTTGGACAATCTAGCATATACAAAAAAAACTGTGCCTTAATCTTTTTTTATTTTCTCCCAGGTTGCATTCAAGGGATTGGAGCACAGGATATTTTTGAGTCTGACCTGTCTCCAGTATTATTATCACAATGCCATCAATTTTAAGTCATTGCCATTGTCAGTTGTTCCCAGAGGCTCCTTTTTGGCCTTTTTCTTATACAAGGCATATTTCTATGCAATGGAGGAGGCCCTCTCCATCCTTTTCATTAGGCTTCTTTGAAGACACCTTTGCAGAGGCTGCCTACAAAAACAAGTGGGCCTTAGTTTCTGTCTTTTTCTTTTTTAGGCGCAGTTATTTATTCTGCCAGTCTCCCCAGGCGTGTAGTTTGATGGGATACTTTTTTTTTGGTACTGAGGATTGAACTCAGGGGCACTCGACCACTGAGCCACATCCCCGGCCCTATTTTGTGTTTTATGTAGAGTCAGGGTCTCACTGAGTTGCTTAGCACCTCGCCCTTGCTGAGGCTGGCTTTGAACTCGCGATTCTCCTGCCTCAGCCTCCCAAAGTGCTGGGATTACAGGCGTGCACCACTGCGCCCGGCTGATGGGATACTATTATAGCAAGAATTTCTTTGCTCCAGTGATGAATATCCCCTGGCCAAATGAGGTCACCTGTCAGATTTTGAAGGAGGAGACTATTCTCCTCAGGTCATAAACTGACAGTGCTGGAACCTACTACCACATCCTTTGTGGCCAGCAGCCTCCACCCCTCAGGAGTAAAAGGCTGAAGGCAGAGCAGAGGCCAGGTTCTCTTTGGCCATTTTTCTACAGTCCAAGCAGCTTTTCTGGTATTTCTTTGAGCCCTCCCTCACCCTCCCGCCCAAGTTTAGGGCCACAGTGAGATGATCTGCAGCTGCCTGGGGCCAGGCTGAGGAACAGTGCCGAGAGTGCCCGCACTGGGTGTTAAATATTTGATATTTTTAATCCTTTCTTCTCATGTCCTGCTATCCTTGCATCCAAGAGGCCGTGCCTTTGGGCACCTTCAACATAGTTCCTGACAGTTCAGACCCCTTATACGACTGCATCAATGCATGTGCATACAGAATCTCTCTCATATACTTTAGCCCAACAGACCAACTTCAATGTCAAAATTGGATAATAATCCAGAAAAACCACTTAAAGGCCAGGTTGTGTTACAGCAGACCTTCTTTCTCTGGACAGGCTTATACCTATAGGTGGCTCATACAGCCAAGATCTCTCTGCTCAAGAGACCTGTAAGATCAATGCAGAATGGCCCATTTCTTAAAGGCCAGTAACAGATAAAAACAAAAACAAGAAAAACAGACAAGAGAGGATCACCAAAACCAGGGCTGACAGACAGGAACCTTTAAAACAGACGGATCTGCACATACAAATTTCCTTCACTTACTTTACCTTTGACCGACCAACTCCAACTGCAAGATTGTACAAAAAGAAACCGGGCACGGTGGTGCATGCCCGTAATCCCAGCACTGTGAGAGGCTGAGACAGGAGAATTGCAAGTTCAAAGCCAGCTTCAGCAACCCCGAAGCACTAAGCAACCCAGTGAAACCCTGTGTATACATAAACAAAATAAGGCTGGGATGTGGCTCAGTGGTTGAGTGCCGCTGAGTTCAGTCCTCGGTACCAAAAAAAAAAAAAAATTATACAAAAAGAGAGATAACCAGAGAGGAGCCCCCAAACCATGGCCGACAGATGGGAACCTTTAAATTAATTAGCCAAGATCTTTCCCAAGAGTCTACCCATAGAATCAATGCAGTACTGGCCCTGTCTTAAAAGGGGCTGCAGCAGATACAAACAAAACAGACAACCAGAGGGAATTCCCAAACCATGGCCAGAAGACATTTAAAACAAACAGACCAGATAGGGGGAAATTCCAAGTTCCCAACTCCTGCTTGACTGTGACTTCTACACCAGTGGCACCACAGATGTCCCCACAAAGACGGACCAGATGTTCCCACAAAGGAGAATCAGATGTGTAGAATCAAGTGTTTCGGTGTGCACACTGGGCAAGCTTACCGAATGGCCAAAGTTGTCACGACTTCCTGAGTTCAGTCTCCTTTTTCTCAAAGCAGAGCAACTGATGGAGCCACTTGTGCAGTTCAGGGAGAGAAGGCAGGAGTTCCCCAAAGCAAAAAGAGCTTCAGCCGCTTCTGGGATCGTCCCTCAGTTCCTCCCCTTATTCAAAGGAACAGCTCCTCTGGTTTGGTCTGAGGCAAAGTCACACCATCTCCCAATTTCTCAGTTGGCTCTCAATAAACTCATCAGCCACCTTATATCCTCAGCATGGAAATGAGGGTCACTTGGAGTGCCAGACCTGCCCAAGAAAGCCAGGGGTGCTGCTCTCGGGTCCTACCTGGGGCACCAAATTTGTTGCCAAAAGCTTGGTCATTGTCCCCAATGCCAATCCAATAATGAGGACATGGTTTTAAGATAAAGGAAAAAGATAGTTTATTGCTTTACTAGCAAAGGAGAAACACAGGGGACTCCTGTCCCAAAGGCTGTGATTCTGCCCATCAGCAAGAACAGGGGCTTTTAAAGAGGTGATTCAGAGAAAATGAGATTAGTGAGGAGAGATCAGGAAGGAGAAGATCAGGGAAAAGAAGATTAGAAAGAAGGTTAGGGAAAAGAAGATCAGGGAGGAGAAAAAAAGAAAAAAGCAGAAGTTTCAAAGTGACAAGGGATATAGTCAAAGCATCAAGTGAGCCCCTCTAACAATTTCTTTTCTCTTTCTTTCTTTCTTTCTTTCTTTCTTTCTTTCTTTCTTTCTTTCTTTCTTTCTTTCTTTCTCTTTCTCTCTCTCTCTCTCTTTCTTTCTTTCTTTCTTTCTTTCTTTCTTTCTTTCTTTCTTTCTTTCTTTCTTTCTTTCTCTTTCTCTCTCTCTCTCTCTCTCTCTCTTTCTTTCTTGAACCCAGGGGTACATAACTCTGGAGCCATATCTCCAGCTCTTTTTATTTTGAGACAGGACCTTGCTAAATTTTTGGGGCTGGCTTTGAACTTGTGATCCTCCTGTCTCAGCTCCTAAGCTACTGGGATTATAGGCGTGTGCCACCATGCACAGCTTTGTTGTTTCCTTTTAAAGATAATGAAACTAAAGGAATCTTTACCGTTATCCTTCTGTACTTCTCATTCCCAAAGGGAAAACTTATACCTTCTAATTCCATACTTTCTTGGAAGTAGCCAGAATGGTGGTGACCCCCACAAATGCTCCTGGGGGCAACCCTACTTAGTCAATGTCAACACCCAGTTAAATGCCTGCAGAATGTGCTGGACAGAGAAGGGCCTGGAGTTCCACATGGGGGCAGTAGTCCTCAGGATGGGCCCACTCAGAAGATCCCATTCTTTTAGCCATTAAATGGCAGAGGAGGGGGTTATCCCACCATCTGAGGGTCAATTACCAGGTGCCAAACTGCCCAAGGAAAAGTGGGAGAATTTCTTGCATTCTTGGACCTCTGGGATCTTGACAAACTTGGGTGTGGCCCAGGTATCCAGTTTTATGAAGATTTGAGCTCCATGAAGTCCATCCAGGAAGTTCAGTGCCAAAAGAAACACCTAGGGATCTCATCGAGTCATCACATGGAAGGGGTGGCAGGTGGGCAGAGGTGGTGCACCCCATTCTCTCTACTTCAGAGACTGTAACAGTGGTCCACTTTATGCTTTGAATACAGCCCTTGCTCCTCTGCCACTGTAACTGATTTTTAAAATGAACATTGTTTCTTTCTCTTCCTCTCTCCCTGCTCCTGCCTAATCTCTCCCCTTCTCTAATCTCAGGGGAAACGGGATTACCTTTCTTCCCCATCCTAGGCAGAGTTATCTGTCCCTGAGCACACACCCACCATAGGAACAAAGTCATCCTATGGAGATGGTACTAAAAGATCTCAGAAATGACTGTCCCCAAATTAATGAGTGAATTACAACTCCAACAGAGAACATGTGGAATGTAGCCTTTGGGTCACCTCTTTCAAAGGCCCCTGTTCCTGCTGATGGGCTGTTCACAGCCTCTGGGACAGGAGTCCCCCGTATTTCTTCTTTGCTAACAAAGCAATAACCTTTCTTTGTCCTTTTTCTCAAAACAATGTCCTTGTTATTGCAATGGAATCAGAGACAAGGACCGAGCTTTCAGCAATAAGACTACCCAGGACTTGTGGGGACAGACAGTTGATGAGGCTGCTGTCAGGATACTTTGGTTCCAATGCAACAGAAATCCCATATGAGCCGGTGTCGGCTGCAAAGGGAACTCACTGGAACCAGCCATCAAACTGCAGGAAAGACTTGCTCTCAGGCCCAGCAGTAGCCGGGACTCAGAGGCCCCCAATATTTGCCTCCTTAGCTCCATTTCTCTCCCCACATGCAGGAAACTCCAGGGGCTCCTGAGCCCTGTCTGGGTTGGGGTGCTAGGACCACAGGGTTAGAACAGCAACCTCCACCAACAGGGATCTCCTCCTCTGGAGGAGAAATCAGGCAGGAGGATATGTACCTTCTTCTCTGTTGCCTTAAGGTCAAGCCCTATTTGATCTGACACAGAGGTTTATGGGCCTGCACAGCACTGCTGTACCACTTGGGTGACATGTGTTGGGTCTGGAGGTGGGGCTATGTACTCTGGTGGGAAACAGCCCAAAGTGGAAAACAACCGAAGTATCTATCAATTGATGGATGGAGAAACATAATGTAGAATGTCATCCAACCAGAAAAAGTCACGAAGCACCCACACCCACTCCAACATGGTAGAACTTCAAAACCATTATGCTAAGTGAAAGAAGCCAGACACAAAAAGCCAGGGTTGTTTAATTCCATTTATGTGAAATGTCCAGAACAGGCAAATCCATAGAGAAAACAGATTTGTGGTTGCCAGGAGCTGGGGGAGGGGAATACAAGTGACTGTTAATGGGTATGGGATTTCCCTTTAGGATAAAAAGTTCTAGAAGTAGAGAATGGTAATGTGAATGTAATTGATGCTACTGAATTAGAAACTTTAAATTGGTAAGTTAAAATGGTAAAACTTATGTGTCTTGCATCGCAATAATAGTAAGAAAACTAGGCCTCCTTTGATAAACACGTGGAGCTGAAGCATCAAGACTTGGGTGAGGGCATGCGAGGACTGTAGAGGATTCCTCACCTGGGAAGGTGAGGCGCCAGGACCTGCTGACCACCAGCCCCGTGGTGGGGAGTGTGTGGGTTTGCAGGAGCCCCATTTGGCCGAGCCCTCAGATTTACAAGAGGTCTCCAGTGGAGATGTGATGTCTCCTCTCAACAAGGTTGTCCACCCAGAAGCAGAAAGGCACTGGAGGGACAGGAAATGGACCACACCCAACCAAGAAAGTGTGCCTCGTTGCTATAGCATGGCACCTGTGGTGCATGAATAATAACACAAGTCCTGTAACTACCTGTGGGTAGCACTGTTTTTTGTTTTTTTTTTAAAAGACAGTTAAGTCTACAGCCGGACGTGTTGGTGCACATCTGTAACCCCAGCGGCTGGGGAAGCTGAGGCAGGAGGATCACAAGTTCAAGGCCAGCCTTGGCAACTTAGCAAGACCCTGTCTCAAAGTAAAAAATAAAAAGGAGCTGGGCACGGTGGCACAAGCCTGTAATCCCAGCACTTTGGGAGGCTGAGACAGAAGAATCGAGAGTTCAAAGCCAGCTTCAGCAACGGCGAGGCGCTAAGCAACTCAGTGAGACCCTGTCTCTACATAAAACACAAAATAGGGCTGGGGATGTGGCTCAGTGGTCGAGTGCCCCTGAGTTCAATCTCCAGTGCCAGAAAAAGAAAAAGAAAGAAAGAAAGAAAAAGGGCTGAGGATGTAGCTCAATGGTAAAGTGCCCCTGGGTTCAATCCCTACTGCCATAGATAAATGAATGAAGAGAATTAAGTCTACAGATTACCAGATTGGGATAGGCAGAAAGAAATTGCCCTAATTCCTGGGACCCGTAAAGTTTACCTTAGCTAGCAAAAGACATGATCAAATGAAGGGTTTTCAGAAGAGAAGATTGTCCTGCATTACCTGGTGGGGCCTGGAGGCCACCACAAATGTTCTTCTAAGAAGGAGGCTTCTGGGGGTGTTATCATGGACAAAGTGAAGGCAGCGTGGCCCTGTGGGCAGAGACTGGAGTACTACTGCTGGAGCCAGGGGCCAACAGGAGCTGGAAGAGGCAAGCAACGGATTCTACCAGGAGCCCCAGCCCAGTAAAAATGGGCTTCACACTTCTGGCCTCCAGAACTGTGAAAGAATAAATTTCTGTAGCTTTCAGCCACTCAGTCATGGTAATCTATTATAGCACCCACAGAAAACTAACACACAGTGACACATAGTTATCATTAAACCATAATTAGCATGAAACTCTGACTTACCACAAATGCAAAATTAATAACGTTTTGGCATTCTACACCACTCAAAACTACATCACTTATTATACTTTTCTGGGCAGAGAATTAAAATATTTCATTTTGTGCATATGCATCAAATTACTAATTCATCAACAAGCTTTATCATTGTGCTACATTCCCAGTCATTTTTACTTTATTTTTGGTACCAGGGATTGATCCCCCTGAGCCACATTCCCAGCCCTTTTTATTTTTTATTTTGAGACAGAGTCTTGCTAAATTGCTGAGCCTGGCCTCAAATTTGTGATCCTCCTGACTCAGCCTCCTGAGTTGTTGGCATTACAGGTGTGTACCACCACACCCAGCCCAGCTTGTTTTGGTATTCCTTGACTTTAAAAAGCACCCTGGGTGGACTGGGGACATAGGTCAGTGGTAGATGCTTGCCTAGCATGTACAAGGACCTGGGTTTGCTCTTCAGCACCACAAAAAGAAAGTAAAAAACATCCTGGGACCCTCAGACAGGGGTTCAACCTGGGCTTTTTTTTTTTGGGGGGGGGGTTCCTGAGAGGTCCCTGTGTGGACCTTGGAAAGATCCCTTTGGCACTCTGGCACAACAACCATTCTGTGCACCAGAGGGGTTGTCCCATCCTACAGGTGCTGGTGAGGTCTCCTCCAGCCTCATCTAAATTGCCAGTCCACTGGTAACCTGAAGGGCCCTCCCTGGGCTCTTTCCAGATCCATGTGGCCATCCTACTGCCTTCCCATTCTTGTTCCCCGCATCCAGGGCACACCTACTCATGAAGCCTAGAGGATGTGCTGGTTGCTGGGTAGAGTTAGGGACCTGTGAAGGTCCTGGGGACTCTCCAGCACTGCAAAGCATGGGAACTTGTGCCCTAGGTGCTGGCAGGCAGAGACCTCGCCTTTGTGGAATCCACTGGATTCTCATGTGCAAAGAGGCTGGGGTGGGTGATGACAGCCTGTGAGGAGTGAGGCTACCTCTGCTGTGTTGGCATGGGGTGACAACTGTACTTTCAGTTCACTGGGTCCCCTTTTCTCAGTCAAGTGATACTGGCAGTTTCCTCAAGAAGCCAAAATCCTGCTTGGGGGTGAGACAGGAGTGCAGCTGGGGCCGCACCTCCAGACTTCTGCCTTTCCAGTAGCCAAAAGCCCCTGGAGCCAGAGCTACAGTCTGAATTGTGGTGGAAGAGGAAGGAACTGCCTGGGGCATGAGGCTGCCAGGTCCAGCAGGACTAGGCTACTGAGGGCAGGACAAATAGGCATTTAGAAACCAGGGAGGCGAGTCACAGCTGGTGGCTTAGAATGAAAAGTAGAAATGCCAGGCTGTCCAGAGCCCAGTTTACATGTGGGGTTTGCTGTGTGGCACAGGAGCAACTTTAGGGCTTTGAAAAGAAAAGTTTTGCTCTGGTTTGAATGGCTATGTCCCTTTCAAAACTCATGTTGAAACCTAATCCTGAGTGCGATGGCATTAAGAGGCATGACCTAGGAGGAATGAGGTGAAGACCCTGTGAAAGGCCTCCAGGTTGAAGGGAGCACTCCCTTGCCCTTTGTTCTCTCTGCCATGTGAGACCACACTCTTCCTTTCCGGAGGACACAGAACCAAGCTGCCATCTTGAGAGCCAAGAGCAGCTCTTGCCTGACATCACCCCTGCTGGTGATGTACAGTTGGACTTCCTGACCTCCAGAACAGTGAAAAATAAATTCTCTCTCTCTCTCCCTCTTTTATTTCCCCGCCCCTAGTATCGGGGATTGAGCCCAGGGGTGCTTTATCACTGAGTTACATCCCCAGCCCTATTTATTTATTTTGAGATAAGGCCTCACTAAATTGCGGCTGGCTTGCAACTTGCAATCCTCCTGACTCAGCCTCCCATGTCACTGGGATTATAGGCATGTGCCACTATGCTCAGTTAAATTTCTTCTCTTTATCAATTGTCCATTCTTTTTTTTTTTTATGGTAGCAGCAGGAACAGACTAAGATTTAGATTTTTCCTTCTCAGTCCTCCAGGTCAGTGGGAGTGAAATGGAAGAAACTTCATTTCTAACCAGCACCTCAGGTGATTACCGTGTGTCTAAGAGGTGTGTATGCATGTGTGTATATCTGCAAATGTGTGTGCATATTTGGATGCATATATCTTCGTGACCTTTTGCACATATGTATTTATTTAAGTGACTTTAAGATTCTGAACAAAGACTATAATAGACAGTAATTGCTAGTAACCAGGAAGGCAGTTTGGGTCTCAACCACAAACCTGTCCCCAGAAAGGACAATCCCCACCTCACCATGGGAGCCTGGCCTTTGGGGTCCCTTTGTCTTTGGTTACCATGGCTGTTATCCCCAGTCCTCCTCTGTTCTTAGCTGGTCTACACTGGGCAAGAAGAGCACAGCAGATGAATCTTTGCCTCCTGGCTTCTCTGCCTTGCGATGCAGGCTTCACGGGGGCACAGCACCTCAGACACTCAGGGGGCTGCTCCTCCTAACTCACCTGGGTGAATGTGCTGAAATGTCTTCTCCTGCCCAGTCTGCTTTCCTCTCAGCTTTGTTTCTGAACCACTCGCAGCCACAGTAGGGACCGCGTAGGCCACCCTGATGTAGGGCAGGAAGAGAACAACTTTCCAATTGAGTGACAACTGAAAAGTCCTCTGGGTTGCGCAGGGAGCTCCCAACTCCATGTTCATCCTCCTTCCTCACCCACCCCGCACAAGCCTGGTTTAACCACTTCCCACCCAACAGACAGAGTTGGTGTTTCTGTTCTGTGGAGCTTCACGGAGGCTTCCTTCCTGTCAGGTTGAAAACAGAGTGTTCCCATGATGCCTGCACCTGCAAGGGTGGGGGTGGGGAAGCTTTGAAGAGTGTGTGGAACATCAGCTGTGCAAAGATGCAGAGTTGACAGAGGGTCCTGAGGGCCACAGGTGGGGAGCAACAGAGCAAAGGAGAGCACCTGAAAAAAGGTGCACTTTGGGGAGGTACTGGGCATTGAACCCAGGGGCACTTAATCACTGAGCCACATCCCCAGCCCTTTTTATATTTTTTATTGTGAGACAGGGTCTCACTAAGTTACATAGGGCCTCACCAAATTGCTGAGGCTGGCTTTGAACTTGCAATCCTCCTGTCTCAGCCTCCCGAGCTGCTGGGATTACAGGAATGCACCACCATGTCCAGCAGAAAGGCACATCTTTGAGGGGTCTGCCTTCAAAATGTTGAAAAGCCTGCTCAAATGGGGACATTCATGGAGAAGCCTGAAGGGAGGATGCTGGTGCTTCCTTGTCCCCTCTGCCCGCTGCCTGGCTTCACTGGCTCCTCTGGGCTCAGAGGCAGGTTCTGTTGCTTCTGGAAGGAGAACTCAGGCCCAGAGGTAATCGTATGACTTTCTTGCCATTCCTGTCCTTTTAAAGATGGAAACAATTTTCCCCTCACATTTCATTGGCTGGAATTGCTTCCCCTGCCCTTGCCTAGCCAATCATTTGGCAAGAGACAGGAGCTGCTAAGACTGCTTTGGACAAAACCCAAGCCTTCCCTGGAGATTGTTTGTGAACCGGTTCAGGTTTAGCTAGCTGAAGAAGAAGGCTCAAGGTTTCCAAGGGTTCAGCCCATGATCAGCTGTCTCCAGGGCAGAGACACTGAGGAAGAAGGTGTGACAGAGGAAAGCCGCTCAGCTCACATCAGCTGGGGAGGAGAGAGAGAGGACGGAGAACAGAGAAGAGAGAGGAAAGAATGAGGAGATGAGAGGCCAGGGGCAAGATCTAGTCCCCCAGGGTGTGCTTGTCATAAGCTACTTCCTCCAGCCATGCCTGTCTGCCTACAGTTTCCACTACCTTCCAGTGGCCCATTCGAATGACAAATCCAGGCAGAATGTAATCCCAGTGATTGGGGGCCCTGAGGCAGGAGGATCGCAAGTTCGAGGCCAGTCTGGGCATCTTAGCCAGACTGTCTCAAAAAATAAAAAGGAGCCAGGCGCGGTGGTGGACTCCTGTAATCCCAGCACTTTGGGAGGCTGAGACAGGAGAATCGTGAGTTCAAAGCCAGCCTCAGCATCGGCCATGCACTAAGCAACTCAGTGAGACCCTGTCTCTACATAAAACACAAAATAGGGCTGGGGATGTGGCTCAGTGGTCGAGTACCCCTGAGTTCAATCCCCAGTACCAAAAAATATAAATAAATAAATAAGGGCTGGGGTGGGTGAGGCTCAGTGATAAAGCTCCCCTGAGTTCAATCCCCAAGACACCCCCCCAAAGAAATTATTCATCTAACAAATGGATTAATCCTCCAAAGAGGTTAGACCCCTAAGGATCCAATCATTTCCTAAAAGCCCCACCTCATCCTTGCTGTACTGGGGATGAGCCTTCTACATGGGAGTCTTTGAGGGACATTTCATATCCAACTACATATTGAGCCGGCAGCCCTGTTGTTTGACCCCAGATGACTGTGGCCTAAGATAACCAAGGTGATGTCTATTGGTTCTGTCCTGGACTACCCCAGTCACTTATCCTCCCACGGAGTACTACCCAGGATGCGGTTTTGAGTGAGCAAGTGGGAGCTTGGCCATGACCCTAGACAGACAAGAAGCTCAAGGTGTATGGAGCCTTCAGCATGGCTGGAGTGAGGGGAAACCAGAGTGTGGTGGTGAAGGCGCAGGCGAGAATGGAAGGGAGGCGGCTGGGAGGGGACAGGTTGCTTTTTAGGGCTGTGGGTTCCAGGGTGTGGGAGGGCAGCTATGAGATATAAAATGGCCCAGGCTGCTTCTCCCATCAGGAGACAGAAGGGAGGGCAGAGGCTTCTGGAAGAACATAGCTCAACAGTCTGCTGAATCTTTTGGCAGATTTGGAGAACCCTCAGATCCTAATGGTTATCCCTAGAGACCAGCACCAGAAAGCTCCTAGCACCCTGTTTCTGAGTGTTGTAGTTAGAACAATATGCCCCCCCCCAAGTATGTCCGTATCCTCATCCCTGGAATCCAAGAATATGTCCATATGTTAAGTGGTAAGAAGGACTTTGCGGATGGGATTAAGTTAAGAATTTTGAGATAGGAGATTTAGTCTGGGTTATCCAGATGGGTTCAGTATAATCATATGAGTCTAAGAGGGAGGCAAAATATCAGAGAGAAGAAAAGATGTTTTACTGCTAGCTTTGAAGATGCAGGAGAGATCCTTAAGTCAAGAAATGCAGGTGCTATTTTTTTTTTGCCGAAGCTGGAGAAGGCAAAGAAAATAATTCTCACAGTGTTATCCTTTTTTTTTTTTTTTTGTACCAGGGACTAACTCAGGGACACTTTAACCACAGAGCCACATCCCTAACCTTATTTAAAATTTTTTATGTTGAGGCAAGGTTTATGCTAAATTGTTCAGGGCCTCACTAAATTGCTGAGGCTGACCTTGAATTTGCAATCCTCCTGCCTCAGCCTCCCAAGTTACTGGGATTACTGGTGTGTGCCACTGTGTCCTGCTTCACCTTGGTACTTTCTTGTAGCTGCTGTAACAAATGACCTCTAGTTTGGCAGTTTCAAACAAAAGAAATTTATTCTGTCTCAGGTTTGGAGATCAGAAGTCTGAAATCAAGTTATCAGCAGTGTCACAGTCCCTCTGGAGGCTCCAGGGGAGATTCTGATTTCCGCCTCCTGCAGCATCTAGTGGCTCTCAACATTCTTTGATTGACGGCCACGTTGTTCTCATAGCTGATTCCTTGGTCAATTGCATGTCCATTTCTTTGTCTTCTCTCTCTTTTTTTTTTGTGGGGGGGACTGGTTACTAGAGATTGAACCCAGAGGTGCTTAGAACCCCAGCACTTTTTTATTTTTTATTTTGAGACAGGGTTTTGCTAAGTTGTTTATGTCCTCACTAAATTGCTGAGGCTGCCCTTGAACTTGTGATTCTCCTACCTTAGCCTACCAAGTTGCTGGGATTAAGTGTGTCTGAATTATAAGGACACATGTAACTACTTTTAGGGATCACTCTCAAAGAGCTCAACTTCATCATACAATAGTCTGTGTAACCCCCTTTTTTTTTGAGAAAATATCATCCAGGGGTTCCAGGAATTCAGCTGTGCACCTGTCTTTTTGGGGACCATGACTCAACACACTACACTGTCCTAGAGCCTCTGGAAGATACAGCCCCTCTGATACCCCAAATTTGACCCTAGGAGGCTCATTTTGGACTTCCAGTCCCCAGAATTGCAACAGAATAAATACGTGTTATTTTAAACCACAAAACTTGCAACAATTTGTTACAGTAGCCATAGGAAATGAATGCATTGTACTTGTTACATGAAAAGACACCTGGAGGGTGAATAAAGCAGGGCAGATACTAAACGTTACTATGATAGAAACTGAATTGTGCTGTGCCTGTGTGCCTATGCTCTCCCTGGGGACAGTGTAAGAGCTGGCAATGACAGAAGGAAGGAGCAATGACAGGAGGAAGGCTTCAGATACATGGGTGGGCTGGCTGGCTTGTCATTCCTACCATGCAGCCACATTCCCATTCCCACCCTCTTCTGAAAGGAGTTAAGGCCAGGGCCACCCTCCCCATGGCCTCTGTCCCTCTATTCTCTTCCCTCATCTTCAAGTCCCTACAGTTCACTGAAAGCCAGGCCACAGGGGTCAGATCAAAATGGAAGGAGGGCAACAGGGGCACAGAGAAGGGTGTGCCAGGGTCTGGCCTAGCGAGTACAAGGCCCTGGGTCCCATGTCCAGCAAACACCACTGCCCCCCCAAAAGTAGGCTGCTGTGAGGCCCAAGGGCCTTGCATTGTGCAAAGGTCCTGGGAGGCAGCTCTCTGGCGATCCATTTGACTTGAAGTGCAGCTTCCGGGCCTGGAACACCCCTTCTTTTGCTAAACTCTACAATTTGCATGGGGCTTATAGGGAGCCAAGCTTACTCCATCCTAGGGAGGGGCGGCCTGGCCAGAAGGTCTTCACTCTGCCCTTGCCCGGATCTCTGTCAGGGATGAGTGAAGACCTCTTTGTCCTCCATCCCTTGCCTGCCACCTCCCATTTGCACCCCCTGCCTGAGTCCACCAGCACCCTTTGTAAGTTTCCCTTGGAGAGTCACTCACAGCCTTCCCTGGGAGGTGCTTAAGGCTCAGTTCTCCAAGAAAACCAGACCAGACTGCTGGCCCAACACAAGGCTTTGAGAGACCCTGAAAAAAAGGAAAAGAAAATTTCCTGGTGACAGGGTGCTCTACCATTGAGCTTATCCCCAGCGTTTTAAATTTTTCTTTCAATATGGAAACAGTGTTGCTAAATTGCCCAAACTGACTTCAAACTTGAGATCCTCCTGCCTAAGCCACCTGAATATCTGAGATTACAGGTGTGCACCACCATGACCAGAAGACTTTGATTTTTTTTTTTTTTTTTTTGGTACCAGGGATGGAACCCAGGGGTGCTTAACCATACCCCTAGCCCTTTTTATTTATTTTTTAAAAATTTGAGACAGGTTCTCATGAAATTGCTTAGGGCCTCACTAAGTTGTTGAGGCTGGCTTTGAACTTGTGATCCTCCTTCCTCAGCCTCTTGAGTCACTGGGATTTCAGGTGTGCACCACCACACCTGGCCAGACCTTGAAGTTTTAGAGATGACTCCTCTTCCTAGACAGGAAGGGTCAGTGTGCCTGGGGCCTCAACCCGTAGGCAAGCACTGTGGGCAGTAGAAAAGAGGTCCTCATTGCAAACCCAACACGGCATGCCCTAGAGTATATCTCCTGTCCCAAAGTAAATTACATAGTTGTCCAATTCAAAAATAGACAGCTTCCATTTGTTTAAAAATTATTTCATAGCAAATTGGAGGTTGCCAAAGGCTGAGGAGAGGAGGATGGGAGTCACAGCTCAGTGGAAACAAGGTTTCCTTTTGGGGTGATGAATCTGGAACTTCATAGAGATAGTCATTGCAAAAGATTGTGACTAAATGCCAAGGAATTTTTCACTTTAAAATGGTTAATTTTAGAGCTGGGCACTGTGGCTCAGCGATGAAGCACCCCTGGGTTCAATCCTTGGTACAAAAAAAAAGGAGGTTGTTAATTTTTGGAGTATGGAGTGTGCCTTATGTACTGTTAAATGTCATGGAGGTTTTTTGTTTTCCTTTTAGTACCAAGGATTAAACCCTGAGACACTCTATCATTGAACTACATCCAAAGTCTTTTTAAATTTTATTTTGAGATAAGGTCTCACTAAGTTGCCCAGGCTGGCCTTCACCTTCTTGGGATCTTCCTACTTCAGCCTCCCAAGTCACCAGGATTATAGGCATGTGCTACCACATCCTTTGTTGAGAGCTTTTTGTTTTGTTTTGTTTTGTTTTGATTTTTAGTACAGAGGATTGAACCCAGGGGTGCTTAACACATAAACTACATCCCCAACCCTTTTTTTATGTTTTAAATTTTGGGACAGGGTCTGGCTAAGTTGCCCAGGCTGGCCTTGAACTTTTTTATTAAAACATGATGTCATATTTTTAATACCTTTATTTTATTTATTCATTTATATGTGGTGCTGGGGGTTCGACCCAGTCCCTCACCCATGCTAGGCAAGCACTCTGCCACTGAACCACAACCCCAGTCCGGCTTTGAACTTTTGATCTTCCTGCCTCAGCCTCCCAGCTTGCTGAGATAATAGGCATGCACCACCATGCCTGGCTTTTATGGAGATTTTTTGATGAGAAAGACACATGGCATTGGTCCCTACAGGGCTTATGATCTAGTGGAAAATACAGACAGGGTAACACAGGGGATCACCAAATGAGGTGATCACCAAATGTTTGTTAGATGAGATAGAAATGTATTTGGATGCTCATAGGTGGTCTGTGAAATTCCAATGAAGGGGCATGGAAGACTTCCTGGAAATGGCATCTGAACCAAGACCCAATCGATGAACAGGAACGAGCCTGTAGGAGAGTAAGACAACCAAACACCAGGCACATGGGAAGGCTGGCAGGTTCCAGGGACTGAAAGCTGTTCAGGATGGCTTGCAATTGTGTTGCAGGGGTGAGGGGTGGAAAAGGAGGCTTAGGAATTAGCAGTCGCCAGTTCCAGAGGCCCTTGGAATTGTGCTAATGTCTGCAATGTAGGCCTCCTTTGGACACGGTGCCTCCATATTCCTTTGGGCAATGTATTCCTTTTCCATTCCCATTCCCAATTAATCGAGTTTTGAACATTTATTACCTTTATGTGACTAAAATTCATTCTAGATGGATAGATGGATTGGGCAGGTAAATAGATGATAGCTAGGCAGATGGATAAAAACAGACAGTTAAACAATTACACTTCTGTAGAGGTGAAAATAATGAAATTAGAACTTGAAATACAGTCCTGTCTCTCACATCCCTCTGGGATCCCTGAGTATTTTTCCCCAACCTACATCAAAGTTGTTTTATAAGGAAAGTGGCACGCCTCCCTTCCAACATCAAGGACAGTGAGCCTTGTGGGGTCTGTCAGGAGTTGCAGTGGGGGACGATGCTGAAGACCTTTGGGATCTCAGCTTTCACGAGGACAAAGCCAGGAAGTACATCATGGTTCCAGCTTTGCTTAACTCTCAGCAGAAGGGCACTGAAAAGGGAGAACTGACAGAGCAAGTGCCTGGAATTGCTTTCTGGAAGAGGAATGTGTGATGTTCAGGATGGACGTGCCAGCCTGGCCAGGGCCATGCCTTGCTGGCTGGAGGACCAGGCTGGAGTCTGCACAGACACCCAGGAGAGATGCTAGGGTGGATGTCCTTATGACATCCAACAGAAATGTTCTTATAGAGGAAGAGTTCATTCTGGAGAGGGAAAGTAGATTGGTGTGTAAAAATGCAGGTTCGCAGGAAAACCGAGATGGGTTGTTCCCCTAAAGAAAGCCATCCACACCTTCTTGCTGGTAAAACTTAAATTGTTTCTGGTATCAGTGGCCCCAGGTTTTGCCGGTTCCTCCAGGCCTAGAGCAGAAAAACACTGATATCTCACTCCTCTAGGCAGTGATGGGCTTAGGAACAGAACCTGAGGGGAAGCCCCCTGAGAAAGCCTGCAGGGGGAGCCCCTGAGAAATGCTTCCTCTTCTAGAAAGAGGTGCTGCAGCAAACACCCTACCTCCCTTCTCCATGTAACAGATCTCTGTTGGAGTTGGAACTGCTAAGCCTTGTTATAACCATGAGGAGAGACAGGGCCACAGGACCAGCTGGGGCTGACAGCTCTCACAGAGATCCCTGGTCACATCCATCATGCTGGAGCAGATCCCTAGGGCAAGGGAAGAGGAAGAGGCTGAGGGGCCCTGGGGTGGGTCCAGAGGGGAAAGCTGACTGCTGGAGTCAGGGATGCTGCAGCCTGGACCAGCTACCTCAAGCAGAGGAACTGATCACAAGGGGGTGCAACCATCACCCCTCGCTAGTTCCAGAACATTCTTATCACCTGGGGGGAGGTGGGGGCTGTTACACATTAACAATCATTTCCAATTCGTTCCTCCCTCCAGCTCCCCAAAACCGCTCATCTGCTTTCTGTCTCTGAATTTACCTGTTCTGAACATTCCACATAAATGGAACCAAACAACGCGTGGGCTTTTGCGACTGGCTTCTTTCACTTAGTCCAATGTTCTCAAGGTCCACTCATGTTCCAGCATGTGTTAGGACTTCGTTCCTTTTTATGGCTCAATAGTATTCTACCATGTGGATATGCCACATTTCTATCTCTGCTTTGGAAAGAACCGGAAGCCGTGAGTCTCCAGGGCAGGGCACAGGTACCGGGGGCGGGGGTGGGCTGCAAAAATACCACCCAGAGCACAAGTAAGGCTGGTTGCTTAGGGGGAGGCGCTGCAGCCCCGAAACACAGGTTGACCCCCGCCTGTGGTTCGCCATAGTAATAATGCGGGCTTGAGGTGAAAGAGAGGCGGAAAGATGTGGGGCAGGGCACTCGGTCATTATGGGTGAGATTACCCAGGGTCTGGCTGTTCTGCTCCACTCAGGGGCCTTTTCGAACCTTCCGGGGGAGGCAGGAGGGCTCCGCGTCTGGCGCGAGGGCCTGTGAGTTGGAGAGGCCCTGCACCCTGCGTGCAGCACCGCCTGGGTGCCCACTTGGGGCTTCCCCCGATGTCCAGCAGGGGGCGCTGGGGCAAGACCGGTGCCTGGAGGTTTTCTCCTGACTGGCTCCGTCTGAACTTGCACCTCGCTGCAGTTTTCTTGGCGAATACATATTTGTATGAGGAACACTTGACTATGGACTCTTTGCCAGTTGGTGCTGAGGTATTTTAACATTTTAGTTTATTGTTTGTTTTTAATACATGACTCAAGGCCCAGCAAGGTGGTGCATGCCTGTCATCCCAATGACTCCTGAGGCTGAGGCAGGAGGATTACAAGTTTGAGGCCAGCCTCGGCAACTTAGGAAGACCCTGACACAAACTAAAAAATGAAATAAGGCCGGGATGTAGCTCACTGTTAGAGCACCCCTGGGTTCAATCTCCTGTGTATGTGTGGGGAGCGGGGGGGATCATGACTCAAGAGAAAAAAATTAGTAAACTCATTTTAGAATACTATTGAAGTCTCAGAGAGAATTGCTTCCCTAATTGATCCATAATGAAAATACACATGCAAATATAGAGAGGAAGGAGAAGCTGTGTGACTTCAGTGTTGGGCTCTGGATTGGCAGGTGGGAAGGCTCAGAGGAAGCCAATGACTGGCTGGATGTCCCTGGGGAGGGAGTACTATCTTTGGATGTCTCAGGATTTGCACATACGACTTTGAGGCAGCGGCTTGAAACCTGTCTGCACACAACCATCTGGGACTTTTTAGATCCACCACAGCTGGTCAACACCCCAGTGATCCTGATGTAGCTGGCCAGGGTGGGACACTCAGATGCAGGCATTTCCATCTGCAGGTGACTCTAATGCAGGTGCCAGAGCCTCTGCCTGTGGGTGGAGGGGCAGGCGGTACATGGAGAGGAGCGGGTCAAGGATGCAGCCTAGATGTCCCTCCGGTATAATATCTGGGTGCCAGGGGAAGCTTTGGAAAGGAGCAACCAGGAGAGTGGGTGGAAAATCAGGAGAAGGTGACAAACAGAAATCCCAGGGAGAATAGTCGGGAAGATCCAGTGGTCAACAGGTGTCAGCTGCAGAGAGAATGAGAACCTGAGGATGGATGTGTCAATTGGGCCTGTGGCAATCACCTGGAGGCATTTCAGCAGGTTTGTTGGCAGAGGCGGATGTGGGAAGCTGGGTCAGAGTGTGGCTCAGGGCTTGGGAGGTGAGGGTGGGGAGACAGAGGCAGGCTGCCTCTGAAGGGGAAGAAAGAGGCTGGGCTGTGGGTGCAGGGGACTGTGGGGTGGACAGAGTGACTTAAGGATTCATTTGGGCTGGGCACAGTGGCTCATGCCTATAATCCCAGCACTTTGGGAGGCTGAGACAGGAGAATCGCGAGTTCAAAGCCAGCCTCAGCAACGTTGAGGGCTAAGCCACTCAGTGAGACCCTGTCTCTACATAAAACACAGAATAGGGCTGAGGATGTGGCTCAGTGGTCAAGGACCCCTGAGTTCAATCCATGGTACCAAAAAAACAAAAAAAAAGGATTTGTTTGGGGACGACTTGAGCCTGTTAAGATGCTATGGGGAGGAGGTGGTCAGTGTTTGAAAGCGAGAAGGCAGAACTGATGGAATAAAGTTCTAAGACTGAGTTTGAGGGGAGGTCTGGGACTGTCTGCAGCATTGGCCTCCGACGGCTGGAGCACCTCTTTGGTTGTAGCAGGGTGGAAGGTGGAGAGAGTGAAGCAGGTTTCAAGGTGGCTAGTGTGTTGGGTGGGTGCCAGTCGGTCACCCGTGGTTTACTATGGAGGGAGCACTGTGTCTTCAAGGGCACATGGCCTGGACGCATGCCCTCTCTCCCTTCCTCTCTTCCTTTCTCTCTCTTCCATGCGGCAGCCAGACAAGGAAGCCACCGTCCCAATGTTGGGTTAGCTGGTGAGGGCCTGGTCACCCTGTCCTGGTCTGTCCTCTCCAGTGGTGGGTGGATATCATGTCAGTTGGCCAGTGTCCACTCTGTGGTTCAGACCCTGGGGAAGGAAACTAGGAGGTTGAGGCCTGGCCTGACCTCGTGGCCTAAGCTCCATGCCAGACAGGCTCTATTTTAGGGGGTCTTTGCATTGGGATTGGAGTGGTGGCCTGGACACCAAGGTGCCTGAGGATTAAGGAATATGGCACTGTGTGATGTCCCCTTGGTCCTGACTTTTATTTATTTAGGTACAGGGGATTGAACTCAGGGGAACTCTACCACTTGGTTCCATCCCTAGACTTTCTATTTTTTGTTTTTGTTTGTTTGTTTTGGTACCAAGGATTGAACTCAGGGGTACTCGACCACTGAGCCACATCCCCAGCCCTATTTTGTGTTTTATGTAGAGACAGGGTCTCATGGAATTGCTTAGCACCTCACCATTGCTGAGGCTGGCTTTGAACTTGTGATTCTCCTGTCTCAGCCTCCCAAAGTGCTAGGATTACAGGCATGCATTACCACGCCTGACCTGTTTTTTATTTTAATTTGTATTTTGGTACTGGGAATTAAACTCAGGGGCACTTGACCACTGAGCCCTATTTGGTATTTTATTTAGAGACAGTGTCTCACTGAGTTGCTTTGCACCTTACTTTTGTTGAGGCTGGCTTTGAATTTGCCATCCTCCTGCTTTAGCCTCCCAAGCCGCTGGGATTACAGGCAGGCACCACTGCACCTGGCTCTATTTTTTATTTGACAGAGTCTTGCTAAGTTGTAGAGCCTGGCTTCAGTCTTGCTATCCTCCTGCCTCAGCCTCTGGAGTTACTGGGACTGCAGGTGTGCACCACTGCACCCAACGGCCTTCGACTTCTGAGTGTGCCCTCCCCGGCGTGGGATGCCACTGAGGGGAGGGGATTAGTCACAGGACTTAGGCACTGAGCCCTTACTCCAACACCCTAATACCTTCTACCCTCGGTGGGGGTGGGGATCTTTGCCTCCCTGATCCTCTTGTACCTGAAGCCACACTGGACTGGTCAGCACCTTCAAAGGCATGAGGCCTCTAGAGTCCTCAGGAAGCACTTCTCCTTCTGCCTACCCACCACAGATTCAGGGTTGGAGATGCACCTGTCCTGGGCCCCTCACTGGCAGGAAGTCCTTCTGGTCCCTCATGACATATGGGCCTGGCCCATTTTATGCTCATCCTCTGTGTCCAGCAGTATCTCCAAACATTCTACCATGAAATGGGCAGCAGCTTTCTGCACTCAAGTAGTTCCTGCTTAGATGCCTCGGTACCGACGTGGTCACTGTCTCTCATGTTTGTAATTTGCTTGTTGTGAGTGAGAGCAATGTGTCTCCTTGCTCTATATCTTTGCCTACAGACACAGAGGGCTCTTCCTCCTCCTTGAATCTCTACCTCCCAACACCCACACAAAACAGATCATAGTGCAAAGCAAAAAGTTCTCAAGTAGGAGGTAAAAACAGGGCCTCCTTCATGGTGGTGGTGCAGGCCCAGGTCAGAGGCTCAGCCCCACTTGGACTGATGTGGACTCACTTGTCCCCAGCACCCTGGCCACCTTCCAGGCCTAGGAATGGCCGGCACCCCCTTCAACCTCCCAGCTGCCGCATGTGCCACTTCCCCTTTGCTCAACCATGATTTGCTCTCCAGGTCTCAGTGTCAGGGTCACTTCCTCTAGAAGCCCTTTCCTGACCTCTGCTCTAAATTGGAAACAGTGCTCCTACCCACCAATGCTCTTGTCTGGAGTCTGAGCTAGCCAGGCATTCAAAGTCAAGGCCAGCTCATCTTCCATCTTTCACAGTGGAGAAGAGGCTCAGGGAGGGGGAGATGGCTTGAACCCAGGGCGCTTAACCACTGAGCCACATCCCCAGCCCTTTTTATTTTTTCATTTCCAGACAAGATATTTTGAAGTTGCTTAGGGCCTCACTAAGTTGCTGAGGCTGGCTTTGAACTTTGCCATCCTCCTGCCTCGGCCTCCTGAACTGCTGGGATTACATGTCTGCCACCATGCCCAGCAAGTACCTTCCTTTTAAACATCCTTCATAATCTGTCGTTTATATTCACATGTATATTTGTCTCATATCTGCATCCCACACGAAAACTTCAAATGCATGAAGACAGAGTTCGTGACTAGTGGATTTTCCATCTTCTCCCTGCTTCCAGGGCAGGGCACACCATAGTGCTTTGAGGGTGTTTGCTGAGTAAACATGCGAACAAACCATCATCCTCCAACGTGGGTGTGTCATGCTGGAGCCTCCCGAGGGTGTTTTCCTCCCAGCCAAGCACTCCAACGAGCATGTCAAAAGGCACAGACTCAGGGAACAGCCCCAAGTGTCCTCTCTTGTACCTAACGGGAATCCTGGCCTCATTCCTGTTTCTGCCTCCTGACAGCATGAGCACTGAGGCTGAGGTGGACCCAGCCTCCCCCACAGTTCCCTCAGGCCCGTTCCACCGACAGATTCCAAAAATCTATCCCCAAAGTTAGTGACATAGAACATGTTTTACTTGTTCGCGGTCCTGTGAGCCAGGAGTTTGGACAGAGTTCAGCTGGGCTGTTCTTCTGCTCTTTGTGACGTTTTCTGGAACAGTCACTCAACTACATTCAGCTGGTGGCTGCATTTTTCATGTAATTACCATTCATACATTTTATTTGGTGAAGTGTCTGTTCAAATATTTTGCTCATTTTTCTGTGGGTTTTTTTTCTTAATAAATTTTGAGAGTTTTAAAAATATATTCTGGCTGGGCATGGCAGCACACGTCTGTAATCCCAGCACTTTGGGAGGCTGAGGCAGGAGGATCGCAAGTTCAAAGCCAGCTTCAGGAACAGTGAGGAGCTAAGCAACTCAGTGAGACCCTGTCTCTAAATAAAATACAAAATTGGGCTTTATCCCTACTAATCAAGGAAAGCTCAGGACCAGACAGATTCCAGCTGAGTTCTACAAGACCTACAAAGAAGAACTAACTCCAATACTCCTCAAATTATTTCATGAAATAGAAAAGGAGGCTTAGGGTTAAGGTTAGGGTTAGCTTCTTCTGAAAAGCTTCTTCTTAGCAAAAGAAACAATCAATGAGGAGAACAGAGAGCCTACATTCTGGGAACAAATTTTTGCCACACACACATCAGATAGAGCACTAATCTCCAGGATATATAAAGAACTCAGAAAACTTAACACCAAAAAAACAAACAACCCAATCAATAAATAGACTAAGGAGCTGAACAGAAACTTCTCAAAAGATATACAATTGATCAACAAATATATGAAGAAATGTTCAACATCTCTAGCAATTAGAAAGATGCAAATCAAAACTACTGTAAAATTTCATCTCACTCCAGTGAGAATGGCAGTTACCAAGAATATAAACAACAATAAGAGCTGGTGAGGTTGTGGGGAAAAAGGCACGCTCATACATTGCTGGTGGGACTGCAAATTGGTACAGCCAATCTGGAAAACAGAATGGAGATTCCTTAGAAAACTTGGAATGGAACCACCTTTTGACCCAGCTATCCCATTCCTCAGTCTATACCCTAAAGACTTAAAAACAGCACACTATAGTAATGCAGCCACTTCAATGTTTATAACAGCACAATTCACAACTGCTAAACTGTGGAAGCAACCTAGATGCCCTTCGATAGATGAATGGATTAAGAAACTGTGGTATATATACACAATGGTATACTACTCAGCATTAAAAGAGAATAAAACTACGGCATTTGCAGGTAAATGGATGGAGTTGGAGAACATCATGCTAAGTGAAGTAAGCCAATCCCAAAGAACCAAAGGCTGAATGTTTTCTCTGATTAGTGGATGCTGATACCTAATGGGGGTGGGGATGGGGTGGGGAGCATGAGAGAAATGGAGGAACTTTGGATAGGGTAAAGGGGAGGTAGGGGAAGGGAGAGGGCATGAGGGTAGGAAGGATGGTGGAATGAGATGGACATCACTACCCTAGCTATATGTATAAAGACATGAACGGTGTGACTCTACCTTGTTTACAACCAGAGAAATGGAAAATTGTGCTCCATATGTGTACTATGACTTGAAATGCATTTTTTTGTTTTAAAAAATAAAAATAAATAACTTTTTAAAATAAGGCTTTGTGAGATATGTAATTTACAAATACAATTGGCCCTCTATCTCTGGATTCTACATCCACATACTCAACCACCAACCTAAAAAGACATGTTGCATGTAGATATTTTTGTTCTTCTTTTTTTAAAAATTTTTTTAGTCGTAGATAGACACAATACCTTTATCTTATTTATTTATTTATTTTAAAAAATATTTTTTAGTTATACATGGACATAGTGTTTTTGTTTTGTTTATTTATTTTTATGTGGTGCTGAGGATTGAACCCAGTGCCTCACATGTGCTAGGCAAGTGCTCTACCACTGAGCCACAACCCTAGCCTGATATTTTTCTTCTTATTATTCCCTAAAGCAATACAGCATAACAACTATTTACATAACACCTAAATTGTATTAGATGTGATAAGTAATCTAGAGATGATTTAAAGTATATGGGAGGATATGTATATGCAAATACTATGGAATTTAAATATGGGACTTGAAGCTGGGCACAGTGGCGCACGCCTGTAATCCCAGCACTTAGGGAGGCTGAGACAGGAGAGTTGCTAGTTCAAAGCCAGCCTCAGCAACAGCGAGGTGCTAAGCAACTCAGTGAGACCTTGTCTCTACATAAAGCACAAAATAGGGCTGGATATGTGGCTCAGTGATTGAGTAGCCCTGAGTTCAATCCCCGGTACCAAAAATAGATAGATAGATTGATAGATAGATAGATAGATAGGAGTTGAGCCTCCATGAATTTTGGTATCCAAAAGGGATCCTGGAAACAATCTCCAGAGGATCCTGAAGCATGACTGGATTTTCTTCCAACTTGTCAGCTCCCCCGCCCTGCCCCCGCCCCAACCACCATTCTCTTAACAATGCTTTTTTTCA
>PVHX01016788.1:0-42090 GCA_004024805.1 Geosciurus inauris
CTCTCCCTCCCTCTCCCTCACACACACAGTCTATTATTAGTGACATAACTCTTAAAGGAAATACAGAACTGGGTTCCTGGGAGCCTCTCTGATCACATCTTTGTCAACCAATCAATATGTGACTTTGTGTTAAGCGTATTTCTGTTTAAACATACCTTATTTCAGACATGCTGTTGATTGGTTAGCTTTGGATGGGGGCTGACAGCACTCCTCTGCCTGCCTGGAGGGATCGGGTGCACAGGCGTTTTCTTCCAAGGGATCATCAGAGTCCTGCTCCAGGGACCACTGGACTGGACTTCAATGCTATGGTTGGGATCATTTTAAAAACTGAAGTCACTTACAAAAAACACAAAAGTGCCGCAAATGTGGCATCAGACCGTGACAAGGACACTGGCTTATGTTTGGAGAGCCGCAACAGGAAGGCGGAGTGTACCTGGCGAGGGCCCAGCGGGGCCTTTGTGACTCCAAGTCTCCTCCACCACACATGCCCACAGTGATTGCCAAGGCACCTGGGGAGTTGACTGTGGGGTTACAAACACGGTTTATGGCGCAAAGTTGCGAATGGGGAGGCTGGATGGGGTAGGTTTGGGTTTGGCTCAGGCCCTGCTGGTCCACTGCCAGCTACTTGAGGACCTTGGCAGGACCAGTTTGGAAGATCTGGAAAACTCTGGTAACCTGAGAGTGATCTGAGTACATTGGTGCGTTGGTTTGGAGATGAGAGTCTTCTGGCTCCAGGTCCCGGGTTCACGGCTCTCTGCAGTCCTTGGAAAGAAAAATAGCCTGCAGCAGCCAAGGTCAGGGCTTGTGTGCACACTGGATCCTGCTCGTGTCCGCCTGTTAGCACAAGCGTGCAGGTCACAGAGACATCCCCTGGGCTCGTATATGTGTCCTCAGCTCTTTCGCTCCTCCTGTCCTCCCCCCTGCCAGGCCAATCTTCACACTTCTTGGAGCCTGTTTCTGTCTTGGCCTTGGGGAGCTTTAAGTACCACTGACTTTTGTCTTGCCTTGGGATATGATCGTGGTTTCCTTTATCTGACTTTGCTCCTCCAAGGTGGCCAGAGGGCAAATCTGTAATCCTAGTATTCCGTCCCACCATGCTTTTTGGACAGGTGCAAAGGGAATCATCGAAAATAAATGGAGGTTTTGCATAATACCCTACCCTGAGTCAGCAAATTTCAACCAGGACTTTTTAGTATAAACATGTCTTGTGCAATATTTGGAATGTACTCATGCTGATAAATGATTTATGTTTATCCAAAATTCAAGTTAACTGACTTTCCCTTATTCACTAAATCTGGCTATTTTAACCTCCCAGGAAACTTACAGGACATTGGCCAGTGATGAGAGTGGTATGTGAATCAGGAAACCAGACAGATCTCATTGGCTGTGAGATCTCGGGAAATTCACCAGCCCCCACTGGGCCTCAGTTTCCTCACCTGTGAAATGGACATGATTTATAGTATCTGCAGCTTTGACTTTTTCCTGGAGAAGAAGAGTTTAGGCCCCAATTTTAGGTTTCATACATTTTCCTAGTTGGTAAGTTGGCAATTTATAAGTCCTCTGAGAGAGCTCAGCACATAAAGTGAATGCATCTATTTATTTCTAAGCAAAACTTTTCTGATGCTGAAAGAAAGCCCACCCATCTGGGCTAAAATAACACGCTGCCTTGGCAGGAAAATAAACGTGCTGAAAATCATTGCAGTGCTTTCTCTGTCACCTCCCTGACAGGCTCTGATGCACAACTCTAATCTTGTTCTCTGAGAAAACAGATCGCCCAAGGTGTGGGCCTGAGCTGCAAATCACCACCTCCCTCAAAGTGACAGGCTATGTCACCATGTCCCACGTTCCCACCATGTTGTGCCCCCGTGCACGGGGAGCTCGTTTCAGGCCTCCAGCTTGTGGGCACTTGGATGCTAACAACAAAGATTGGTTGTCCGCCTCCAGCAGAAGCAAGGTGAGACCATGTCACAGCGGCCAGATCTGCACACTAGAGAAGGTGACGGCATTGTTGAGCTCACGTTTCCTGTGGACTTGGCTGGAGGGCCCTGGTGAGGATACAGGCGGCACCTCTGAGTTAACAGGCACTCATTTGGCCCAACCAGGTATCCGTAGAGGGACTTTCACCTGCCTTCACATTTACAATATTCAGCCACATGTGCTGAAACAAAGACTGGAAGGAACAGAGTGGGCTAGGGACCTACACAGTAACTACAATCTGGTCGTCTCCAGCTGAAAGACAAAAGCAAAGATACAGGCTGCTTTGTTTGGGAGACAGAAAACAACAACAAAAGAAATCACCAACAAAGCCCACAGACACACTTAACCAGGAATGTGTGCATTAGCCCTCTGAAATGGCTTAATATGGGGCTAGATGTTCTATTTTATAAATGTGTAATTACAAGTAACTTGTGTGGCAATGTTTATAAAATCACACTATCTATTTGGGAATTAAATGGCATTAATTGGAGAGTGGAACAGTGACTGCTACTTAATTCACCTGAGACTACAGGCTTCTGCTAAAACTCCATGGCTACTGGGAAATTCAGGGTATAGCCACGGAGAAGCTGGAACAGTAAAAGGAAGCAGTTAAAGGAACCAAATACTGATGGCTGCAATCAATTGCTTCCGGCAAGCAGAGAACTGGTCGACCAGGTGTGGGAGGTTAGAAGGTATTTGACCCAAGTAGGTGGAAATGCTCAGAATAAAAATAGTCATGGCAAGTTCTTTCCCAGGGAGCAGGATCTCTCTCTAGCTCCCCCACCTCCTGGGGCTGCATCCTGCAACTCCTCCACATCCTGGTCATCAGCCTGGCCAAAGGAGGATGAGCAGGCAGTACTGAACCAAGCAGAATCGTTATGCAGGCATGGAGCAGAAGCCATGGAAGGAGGAAAGGAAAATTCATGAAGGAAAGCTTGTACGTCTTCCTTACCCTTCTCTTCCTTCACTATTCAAATGGGGATTGTGTTTTAATGTTGATTTCTTTCTTCTCGGCTGGAATTTTTATGTAATTCTAGCAAGCGAAGTAGCTGAACTCAATTTGATGGCATGAAAAGAAATGTGCCTTTGTTTTCTTAAAAAGAACTAATGTTTGCTATTTCTTATTTATGAGCACAATAAACCAGGCTCTACTGGGGAGAGAAGAGCAGCAGATGCGCCCAGAAAAGGACATAATATTTATAACACTGCTGGGGAAACATTAAAAATGGGCAAATCCAAGCCATCCCGCAGCAGAAGGGACATATGCATTGCTAGAAACTCTCATGCACACGTTCCAGCCCCTTCTATGGAATTACTGTGAATCGTCGAGCTCCTGGTAACTGGAGAAGGGATCCAAAGCTTATGTTTTTAAGGAATCCTCACATGTGCTCATGCACAAGTAACATGCAAGGAAGGAGGCCAGCTTCGCACCTTGGGAAGCTTTGCAATCAGAATCTGTGGCTCTGTGCCTGTCACTTGGGGTCCTTACTGTGATCAAAGGAGAAGATGCTGCCCATTCTCCCTCAAGACGTAGCATTGGGGACTCGGCAGTTCCACTCTGAGGTATTTACCCAGAACAGAGAAAACACATGTCCACAAAAGCACGTGTTCAAGAAGGGCGATAGCTGCCAAACTCACCCTGACAACTCAGCCATGGATTGCAGAGGGGACAAATGCACTGTATATTCATGCAATGGAATATTATTCAATAATAAAAGGGAATAAATTGCAGAAATAAAAAGCATGGTTGGATCTTTAAAAAGTTATGCTAAGTGAAAATATACATACGTTGAATAGAACACGAATCGACTCAGTGCAGAGACTTTACAGTAAAAGATTACTGCCAGGAGCAGGTAGATGGCTGCTGCTACAGGGAAGATGTTCTGCCCATAAGATGGGCATGTGTCGCCTGGGTAGGTGAGCAGGGTTTTCTTTTACAGAAAGGGAATGAACGAGGCTAGGAAACACTGGGTGGGGGTCATGAGGGGGGGGGATGGGGCTATGGAGAAGAGAATCCTTTACCCTGAAGTCAGCTTGTTCATGGGCTCAGGTTGAGGGTAACAAAATCTTCCTCTTTGGTTAGCAAGAACTCTGTTCCCTTTGACCAGAGGAGACACAGTTCAGTTCGTCATTTATGAGGCACAGAATGGGAATGTGGAGGGTCTGGGTCTGGCCCTGTCCCAGGTAAACATGAGGCATCTGAGTTGTAGCTAGGTCTGATGGGGAGGGGGTGTGGTAATGGTGGGAAATTCCTTGAACATGTTTTCCAAGGCCCCAGAGCTCAGTCAACCTTATTACATTAAAGAGTATGTTACTGTTTGATTTTATCCATATAAAATTTGAAAAATAAGGAGAAACTATAGTGATAGAAGGCAGAAAGGGGCTGCCTGGGGCAATGGTGGGGTGGGGATTGGCTGCAGAGAGCACAGGTGAAATATTGAATTGACAAATACTCAACATCTTGACAGTGCTTGTCTTAGTCCAATCAGGCTGCTGTAACAAAATAACACAGACCAGCAAGCTTATAAACAAGAGAATTTTATTGCTCACAGTTCTAGAGGCTGGAAATCTGAGGTCAAATTACTACTGTCAGAGTGGAGTCTGTTGAAAGCTCACTTCTGATTCGCAAAGAGCATCTTCTTCCTGTGTCTTCATAAGGCGGAAAGGATGAAGGAGCTCCCTGGGTCTTCTGTTTATAATGGCACTAATCTCACCTATGAGGGTCCTATCCTTATGACCTAGTCACCTCCCAGAGGCCCCAGCTCCTAATGCCTTCACGTTGGGGGTTAGGAGTTCAACACATGGATCTTGCAGGGATAAAAATGATCAGACCATGGAAGTGATGATGGTTGTATTGCACGAACATGTCCCCAAATTCCTGGAACCATACCTGAGCCATACCTTTAAAATAGGTGTATTTTATTATATATAAACTATTCCTCAATTAAACTGATTTTGGAAAATGTCAGATGGTTAGATTAGAATGGCCAAGGGCTTGGGCTTGGGAGCCAGGGAGGCGTGGGTTTAAATACCACAAATCCATTGCTTATGAACTATGGCATAGGTATTTGACAATTGCTCATTCTCGTGAAGAATCATTTTATCCTAAGATTGCTTAGCACTTTATAATTTAACTTGTGTGTGTGTGCTACTAGGGATTGAACCCAAGGCCTTGTGCATGCTAGGCAAGCACTCCACCACCAAGCTCCCTCCCAGCCCTCTTGCTAAGCTCCTTGAAGACATGCAGCTCGTTAGAGCTCAGTGCCGTCAGCCACTGTTGCTCTACAGTCACTGCTGTGCACTCCTGCACCTGCTCACGTGTGTCTCTTGGGGGGTGAGGTAGTGGAGGGAGAATAAAATTCCATGGCAGGATTTCTGGGCTTGAGGTTCCTTGGACTTGGTGTCTTCAACTGTGGAAGAGAAGGGGGGTGCAGCTCCGGGACCTGTGGTATGCTTGTGAAAGTCAGATGTGAGGATGGAAATGGAAGTTGTGCAAGCTCACGGGGGGGCAGAGGGGTCACATGCGAGCTTGCTTTTTCTTCTTTATGCCTCTGGATGTTCTGATTTCTTTTTTACAAAGAAGATGCATTATCCTTATAATCAGGGGGAAAGTATGTGATTTCCATTTCAGTAAAATATGCTGTAGGCCTGGAATGGGTAGGTAAATATTTATTTGAAAAACAGCTTATTGATAAGGGTGTGTTATGGTTTGGATTTTCAATGGCCCCCTTCCAAAAAAAAAAAAAAAAGCTATGTATTAGTTAATGCAGGAGGGTTCGGAGGTAAAACGACTAGATTATGAGAACTGCAGTCCCGTCAGCAGGTTGATACATTTGATGCATTATTAATTTGAATGAAGTACGGAGTGGTATCTGTAGGCAGGTGGGGCGTGGCCAGAATAAGTAGGTGACTGAAGGCATATCCTTGGGGATCATTTCCTCCCCCCCTTCCTCCCCTCTCCTTCTCCCCCCCTCCCTCTCCCCCTCCCCCTCTCTCCTACTGGCTGCCATGAGCTGAGACACTTTGCTCCCTCATGCTGCTCTGCCATGATGTTCTGCTTCAACCTTGGGCCCGGAGCAGTGGAGTCAGCTGACCATGGACTGAACCTCTGAAACCATGATCCCCAAATACACTTTTCCTCCACTAAGTTATTCTTGTCAGGTGTTTTGGTCACAGTGATGCAAAGCTAACACAGGATGCATATGTATTTCCTAAGGAGGTCACTTCTGAAGCAAGAGAGGGAGGAGTTATCTGATTGCATAACATCAGCTGTCCTAACCCAGGATTGTTTGGGGAAAGCTGGATAGTTGCTCATCTATACACAAGAGACATGTAAACTAAAATTTATTCACAGATGCCTCTGAAGAAAGAATATTCAATTATCACTCGAGTGTGCTTTTTAAGGTACACAGCATTATTGGAATTGCTTCTTGCCTCTGGACCTCCGAGTTAGAGGCACATTTTAAAGATCTGCTCAGTCATCAGGAAGGCTTTCCAGCAGCTGGGGAGACAATCCTACTCTGGACTTTGGACAAAGTCATTTACTATCAACTCAAAGTATCTCTGGCTGAGAAAACTCATACCTCTCAGGAGTCTTCCTCCCTAAAACTAGGTGAGGCCTCAAGTTCAAAGGCCCAGAAAATGATTCCTTGAAAGTAAAGCAACCCTGGTGGTTTAATGTGCTCTTTAGTTGTAACAAACAAACAAAACGAGTGTGTATTCCACTTGAGGCTGTTGGTTAAAGGCTGTTAAATTCACTCCATGAAAGGCCTGCCCAAGAGGGAACGGGATGTTAGAAATCGTCAAGGTGGTCATTGCTTTCCTGAGAAGCAGGCATGTCCTGTGAAGAGACATTTAGAACCACAGCGCAGGGGCCCTCAGAACCGGGTTAAAGTTGGGTTCTCAGTACTTACAATGGCTGTGCTGCCTCAGGCAAGGAACCTAAATGAGGCAAGGGCTTCCTTGCTAGCCATCTGGTGATTTTAACAGTATATCTCTCATAGGACTGTGGAAAGGATTAAAAGAGATGATGATTATAAAAACAAGAGACCGCTTGGACCCATTAAGAATGCTCCACGTGTGCTAGCATTCTACATAAATGCAGATAGACTTCACCATTTATTGACATTTAATGTTTTTATTTAAATATTTAGATACGTCTGTGGTCCGAAGAGAATCTATTTTGTCTGCTAGACAGAGGAGATGTGCTTTGAAAGGAGTTATACGTTGAAAATCGATTTTGTTAAGCTGTAGAAACAGGCTGTGTGTTTTTCTTTTTCAAAAGACATTATCATCAAGGAAGAGAGGAGTCTTTGTCAAGTTGGTTCACTGTGGAATCAAAAATGAACATTTTCCTCATATTTGACATTTCCTTATTGTCAGGCCATGTGAAATGAAAGGTTGTCATAGATCAGGTTGCTGACACGGTGTGTGTGTGCATACACACGTGTGCACACACAGGCAAGAGGAGTCAGGCGATGTGACGACCCACGGGACAGATGCTTGACCTGGACCCACTGAGACAGCTGGGATGGGGCCCGTTCCTTGCAGCCACCCACCATTCTCTTCTGTCTTTTTCACCTCTGTCCTTTTCTTGTGTTGACCTTTGGCCTTCTTGGTGTCTGCACTCACTTGAGCGTTTAAAAGAAGAAGAAAAGGAGTTTGTAATCTGAAAGTCCTTCACAGCTAGAAACACCTGCCCTTCTTCAAAACTAAACAAAGAATTTGGCTCAGGCGGAAGATAGAAAGGACTTGAAGAATACTCTTAATTCACCTATTGCTGGTGACTTGAGGTCTCCGCATCAGTAAACCACTGAAAACGGAAGACAGTCATGGAGGAGAGGCTCAGGGCTGCTGCTGTCTGTCCCAGAGGATTCTGGCATGTTTTGTGGCCAGGGCCTGCCTCAGGGCACACAGGCCTGGACACCAGGTCTCCACAGCCCTGCATGGAAAGCAGAAATGTCTCCCTCCCTTCCTCCAGCAGGGCCAGTCCTGGAAGTTTGCTCCATCCTACCTTGATGTACTAGAGGGTCCTGAACATGCAGAAGGTGTCCACTGGTGGTAGGTTTACGGAGGACTTGGTCACAGAGGACAAGAGAGCAGCCTATTGTGAGCTGATACTAGTGGAGGTGTCGTTTTGTGGGAATGCTCGTGAATCTCAGGCCACAGGGTTTTGTGCGCGGTGGTGGCCTGCGTGTCTGTTCCTCTTCATGACAAGTTCAACACAACCTGCACCTCCATAAATCTGAAGATCTATTAGGAGAAAACATCCTACAGGCCAATTTTTAACGACCGCAGATATCCAGATGGAATGCGGAAGCTGGACGTGCAGGAGTCCCTTTATGATACTTTAATTCCAATAACTCATTTTGTACATAAAAAAGAACTGACTTTCCTTAATTTTCTATTGTCCTCATCTCTTCTTTCATAATTCTGAAACATTCACGAGAAAGAAGTAAGTTGGGTGGAACTTACTCTAGCACAGAAAATGAAAAATCTTTTAAAACATCTTTTTTCCTGTTTACTCAGTTGCTGCCATTTGTATTCATGGCTAGAGAACTAATTTTAGAGTTGACTGAATGTGACATTTAGTTTAAAATGATAACTTGGGCATGCCCAATGCTTGTCCTCTAAAACTGAGTGCAAAGCCCATTATTCACAGCACTGTGTCAGGGAGCCAATTATTCTGCAAAATATAAGTATTGTATATGTTCAAGTCTTCATGTGAATGTCATTTCACATCTAGTGATTTTCAAATGTTATTACAATAAACTCAAATGCTTGGGAATGTGTTTGAGACAAAGCAGCTATTATTTTCTTGAAAGTTCTGAATTTTCCTTTTTGCCATTCTTAATGTGTTCCAGGTTCTGTGAATAGATTTTGGTTTCCCAAGTGGTTACGCTGTAACCTTTGCTCTTCCTCTGATATTTACTGTGCATATAGTAGCTGATCAATTGATTCTTTGTTGAACAACTGGCATGAAAATATTGAGGGCCCCTGTGTGCTGGTGATTTATCAGTCACTAAATATCTGGCCAGGAGCCAAGTCACTCATAGCCAGGAGTTGGGAAGATCTCCGGTATCTCCCAGCCCTTCATGCCAAATACCATTGTCTTTAACATAGGTGACACCTTTATTACCAGAGACACTGGGACTGGGTTGGGCAAGAAGGTCATTCTTAGCACTACCCTTTGCTAAACTCTGTACACTTTGATTTGAAACTCAAAAACTCTACAAGGTAGGTTCTGTTGTTATAATGAGAAGACTTCAAGCCAGAGATAGAAACCAGACAAAGCAGAGTTAGAAGGATCAGGCAAGGATCTTGGGAAACTCAGCAGAAAGGAAGAATGTGCTTCCTCAGATCTGGAGCATCTCTGTTCATGAGCCAAATGATTGGGAGATTTCAGGAAGATGGTGTGTGTGAGGAGGACCCCAGGGGTGAGCTGTAGTTCCAAGCTGCTGCAGCCCACCTTGGCTGGTTCTTGGAATGGGGTAGAGACTGCTTCTGATGCCTGTGACTGATGCTAGTGTAGGTGGTGACATCAGGGGCCAGGAGGCTCATGTGAGAGGCTGCTAGGATTCCTGAGGTTTAAGTACATGTGCTCAGGGGCTCAGGGCTGTATCCATAGAACTTCCCAGGCCTTCTCTGCACCTCTGCCAATCATGCCAACAGTGCTGTTGGAGAGCTCCTTGCTGATCAGGATGGCATTTCTAAATGAATGAATGAATTGGTGTGTTTGTTACTTCTGAATGGCTTATGGAGGGAACGACACGTTGGTAGCTTGACATCCTTCATACCTGAGGTCAACCAATGGCATGACTAAACGGTGACATCATACCAGCTCAGCCTCGGAGTCCTCTCAACAGAAACCTCAGAGCAGCCCCTTTTAATGACTGTAAAAATAGACCCTCGGCCCCCACTCCCCGTCTGGAGCATATAGTGACAAGATTTGAGTGGAAAGGCCCTGACCTTTCTATATGCAGGCTTGAATAGCATTTTGGATTATAGCACTTCACGTTTTCTGTAGATATTTATCATTGCTATACATAAGTTGTTGCACACTGTCAATTCTGTTGTTGCCGATTGTATTTTTTCTTAGAACATCTTTGTTTCCTAACAGTTCTGATTTTTCATGCAGAAAAGGTCACGGAGCTGGCGGGGTGCTCGCGGTGCAGGTCCTGGAATGGCCACTTTGCTTTTGTTGGTGCAGGTGGATGGCCACGGTGCTCTTATGCTGTCCTCCAGGGTTGAGATCCAGTGGGCTCTCTTCCCTTTTGTCCTTGATTTTTGTCCCTTGTCCTTGCCCTCAAGCAGAGAAGTTTTGGGATAATTTTCATGCTAGTGCTACGCCAGCTCTTCTGTGCTAACCATCTGCCTGATTCCTCATTTCCCCATTTGTTTTCCACAGCAAACCCACCAGGTAGGAAGCAATACTGTCCTCACTTAAGAGATGTGGAAACTGAGGCTCAGAACTCGGCCACATGTCCAGAGTTACACACTAAAGGACAGATGCAGAATTGGAATTTGGATCCACCCAACTCCAATGTCCATAATTTGTCCTAGGATTTTAAACCCTGGTTGTATGAAAATTTCATCTCATGATATGGGAGTGGGTAATGCCCTAATTCATGTGATCCATTTGTCAGGAAGACTTGTTCACCTTGAAGCTTCCTGGGATCCTGAGAAGCAAGGTGGCCCAAAGATGGCCCAGGACATACTTACAGGCTGGACAAACAGACCCAGCTGTTACTGTTAGGATGTCCGGTTGAAGTCCAGGCCCTTAATTTCCCAAACAAAGAATTCAGCAAGACACACAGAAATAAAAGGCAAAGTACAGGTTTTTTGAGGGTGAAGGTAGCACTCCGTTAGATACAATAGAGTAGGCTGAGCAAAAGAGAGATGGTCAAGGCCCCAGTGTCTGGAAATTAGGGTCTTCTATGCTGAGCTGTGGGGTGTTCTCTTCCTGATTGAAGAAGATTGCTAGATTATATTGCTACCTACCCATTTGCTTCCATTGGTTACCTTATGATACCTGATGAGAATACTGTCCAATTTCCCCCCATTGTGACTTTAGAAAACCTAATTAGAGCACTGCCCACTTTATCTCATTGGTCATTTTGAAATATCAAACCTGTGGCAGGAGTTGTCATGGTGATGAGTCCTCAGTGGCGGGAGCTGTCCTGGTAATGGGACTCACTCTAAACAAACATGACTCCTCTCCATCTCGTCCTCCAGCAGCATCCTCCTTATACCCCGCCTCTGCCATCTTGGTGTCCCTGAGCTCTTACCTAACACAGCCAGAACAGGAGGGGAGGGACCGTGCAGGGTGAAGATGGAGATGTGAGCTGCAACTGAAACTCAGTTTCCGAGATGCCTGGCTGCTCTTCTATCTGAATCATATCTTTCATCATTATTTTTGTTTTGTTTTTTTACAGCTAGGAACATGTTTTTGTTGGTTTTAGGAGGGGAGGCCTGGAAGGAGCTGATGGGGGCTCTCAAGCAGATTGAGAAACTTGAGGATGGATTGGGTTTGGGCAGGACCTTGGAGTTCCAGAGGCTAACGAGGCAGGATTTTAGATGAATTTGTCCTCTCCACCTGGCTGGAAGTATTGTGTGTGTGTCTCCTAGTGTGTATGAACGTTGAAAAAAAGTAGAATTACCAGTGTTAATATTCATAATAAAAGCTAATGTCTGTGGGGCGCTAATGGTCTGGGATCCTTTTTTATTATAACATCAATTTAACACCCTGAGGGGAGTTATTAGACTCCAACCTCCTCTGCATTGCTATTGAGATAGGAATAAGTGCCATTTTCCTCTGGCTGTTAATTTGGCTTTTAACAACAGAAGGTTGGCAAGACCCTGACTGTAAACAATTGCGAATTCTGTATGATCATTGCCACTGTCAGGAAAATGAATATTAATGAGACCATGAGGGGCCCTGGGCCCCGATAGGAATGCCTTAGGCCTCAGGCGAAATGATATGAATGATCTGAATTGGACACTTGGGTTGGAAAGAAAGAATTTGACACCAAACCTCATCATAGAGATTATGAGGAACCTTCTTCATTTTATTTTGGATGTGTTGACAGTCTGATAAAGGACACTGGGCACCTGCCATCTTTCCCATTTGGAAATGATGGGTGCCTGTCCCTTGGATGCTTTTGTAATCTGGTGGCAGAGACTCTGATGTGTTCATGGGACTGGCAGAGCTCTTGGGAGCAACAGTATATAAACTGCCTTGGTTTTATCCTCATCCCAGAGCTTTGGAAAAGCCCTTCAATGTGGGTGGAGCTGGGACCCGCCTCCCTGCCCCCAGCCACCTCTTCTCAGGAATGTCTGTCCCTGTGTGTAGTCTGGTAATCTCAGACCAGCCTATTGGGAGTTGGTAGCCAGTTAGGTGTGGCATGATTCTTCTGGCACAAGCCTGATTATTTTTAAGCCCCCAATTTTTCAAATGTTCTGGTGGAATTTCTAGGACACAGCCTTGCCAGTGAGGAGAACACTCTTATGTTGCCTCTTTGCTTTTCACTCCCAACAGAGTCACTTGCCATCAGGCCTGGCCTCTTCCGTTCATCCCTCTGCTTGAGACACTCTTTCCGGGTGGTTGGGTATGGGTGGCTCCTGCAGTATTGAAGTGGTGGGCGTAGTGGCTTTGGTCTGTTTCCCCAGGGAAAAATCATGGCTCTCTTTTCCATGTTCCTGGGGCTAGGGTGCTGCCTGGCCACGTCATTCCATTTCCTCCCTTGGGCTGGGTCCCCCGTGGAGCCCTCTGTGTTCTAGGCGAGGGAATGTGGCAATCAAGAAAATGCCCAGCTGTGTTTCCTCCAGCGTCATTGAAGCATTATGCGCACTCTGTGTAACGGAGCATGAAAACGATCTTCCAGAAAAACGGCTCGTGTATCTCAGGGTCAATGGTGACAAATTACTGCTTACAGCAGCTCCGCAAGAGGAAGAGATACACCATTGCTCACTGTGCTGCACAGATCAGGGTGGACGGGAATCCTGTGGGGACTGACCGCGGGTCTCCTCGTGCATTGCCTCAGCTTATGCACCCAGCTTATTGACCCAGTGGTCTGGGTCCTCAGAGAAGCGTGTGTGGCGACAGGCTCCAACATCCATGGGTTTTATTAGAGAAAACTAAAAAGGACAGAGGCAGCCAGGGAAGATTGGACAGCCATCGGGCCGTGATGCCGATCTGACCCTGTGGGAGGAGAGACGGAGAGAAGGCTGGCGGAGGCATCCCAGACGGCTGCTCTGCAGTCTCTGGAAGGTTCTGCAGGGCTGTTGGGAAGCCCTGTCTGTCTTACTGACCTGCCACACCAGGTTATCAGCTGGCAGCAGCCCAGGGAAGTGAGGCCTGAATGGATTTCAAAGCACAGCATCTGGAGCCCTGGGTCTATGACTTGCAGGTACTGGAGTCCTGCAAGGGCTCCTTCAAGCTGCCAAGTGTGCTCCTATCTCTTCAGCTTAAAGCAGAGAGTATTCCTTTATCTCATACCTGTTCTGTGTCAGACACCAGCTATGTTCAGAGGTCCAAAGGCAGTGTGCCCTGCAGGAGGCCATGTGGCCTGCAATGCTGGACGCATGCCCATCAGTGTCCCTCCGCAGACAGGCAGGTCCGGGGCTTCCCTGCAAGGAAATGGCAGAGTCAGAGCAAGGTACAGGAAGCACAGCCCAGGGGGGTTGGTCAAGGCCACAGACTGGGGCCAGCTGTTTGAAGCTCCCCTTGCTCAGGATGGCTGCCTTCCTATCCCTCCCTTGGCACAGCAGATGCTTACCTGTGCAAGTTGCTCTTCCCTGATGCCCATCAAGCTTGCAGCAGGTGGCCCTGACCCTCATACCCTGACTGGTGAAAGCGAGGACTCCCATCTGTCCTCTGATTGTGTCCAGTGGCATTCCCAGCCTCCCTTGAGCTCCTCTGTGCTTGGTCCTCCTGGTCTCAAGGGCTGTTGCCTGCCAGCTCCCTGATTTGAGGTAGGGTATTCACGCTCTCTATGACTCAGCTCCTTATCTATAAATGAGGATAATAATGCCAGTTATTAACTATTATGGCTGTTTTGAGGATTGAAGGCAATGATATAAGCAAGCTCTCAGCATAGTATTTAATAAATGTCAGCTACAATTAGATGGGACTATATAGAGCTGCCATTTTTCTAAGTCAAAAATCTGAAATGTTGGCCGTTTCATGTGGTACAACCACACATTATGATTGGACAACGCTTTCTGGTTTGGAAACTTCCTTCCTTGTTGCAGGGTGGGAAAATGGGTGCTGCATTTTCCAGGAATAAGTGACAGTTAACTGGGAGTTAGTCAATGATGAGGACATCAGCAGAGTATGTTAGCTTTCCATCTTGATGACAAGACACCCAAGATAATCAATTCTATCTCTGCTCATGGTTGCGGAGAGGTTTCTGTGCATAGTTTCTTGGCCCTGTGGCTCTGTACCTGGGGTGCCACAGTGCATCAGAGTGGGACATGTGGCAAAGGAAGCCTGTTCATCTCACAGAGGCCAGGAGCAAAGAGAGAAATAACAGGGGGCAGGGGCAAGTCTCAGTATACCCTCAAGGGCATACTGCTGGTGACATCTTACCAATATACCCAATGTACCCAGTGGGCATACCTTCGCTGGGCCCCACATCTTAAAGGTTGTGCCACTTCCCAATAATGCCGTGGGCTGGTGACCAAGCCATTAGCACATGGGCCTTTATGGGGCACTTTTCCAAACGTTCTCGTGGCCTCCTGTTAGTGTGGATGTCTCGCCTAGTATCCTCTTGTTGAGTGTAGAACCAGAGGGCAAATAAGTGGGGACCTTAGATCAAACTCAGAGCTGAGTGCTTTGATGGAAGAGAACGGAAGACCAAACAGAGGGAAGGAGCCAACATAGCGTCAGATGCTGAGGACGGATGGCACTCCCCCAGGGTCTGGAGGTACAACCAATATGGTGCCCAAGAGCAGACACCAGCAGTGAAGTGGCAGGTATAGAGTGAGGAAGAGAAAGAAGAATCCACAATTTCCATCTGGAAACATGTTTGCGACATCCTGTTAAATGGGGAAAGAAAATCAAGTTGCAAAACACCCAGTGTGCATGAACTCTTGTCAATAATAAATAAATATATAAATTATGCCTGTCCAATCGTGAGCTTCCTAAGCCTCGGTGTTTCCAGCCATAAATTAGGAATAAAGAATATCTGGGCCAACTGTGAGGGTGACATAGAAAGATCACATGAAATGTCACAGGAAGACATATAGAAGTTGCCCCAAATAATAGCTGCTAACATCACTGTTGTACTTTATGTATCCCAAAGATTGCTTTATATTTGGGGCAGGGCGGGGGGGAACCACGTAGGTTTTTTTGTTTTTGTTTTTAAAGGAACTTAGTTGGCACATAGGCCTTCAGGGACAATCACTTCCAATCCCACAGGAGAGGACTGGAAGTAATTAAAAAGTGAACAGAATGATCAATGTGAGTGTAAGCCAAATGAATTCCTGTGGGTATCAATTGATTTGAATCTTAAAATCCATGAAAAGATTGTTTTCAGCTTTGAGGGAGCCGGCAAGCCGGCTGCTTCTCACGAGTCCTCATCGGGCCCTTATGAATGCCTGCTGGCTCTTGTGTGCCACAGTTTATGCCTCTGCCCTGGAAGGCAGGGCCCTGGGCTCCTCTGCCTGCTGAACACCAGCCTGTGGAGGGCTCCCGACCTCAGAGGGGACACTCGCGCCTCTGGGGAGAACACAAACGGCAACCCTTCCTCGCATCCTGCCTGGACTCAGGATGGGCCAAAGGCGCATCTCTGAGGCTGAAGAGGAGACTGGGTGGCATCACTAAAGTGGAGACACTTGGACACAGTTCCCTTAACTAGCAAGAGATGTTTTCATCTTCAGCCCCACCATCTGGCTTCTAGGAATCAGAGAAGAATTTTCCATTTTGAATCTCAAACCAGCCTGGTAAAGGGCACCCTTTTCTGTAGAGAGTTGGGGCCCAAAGGCAGTTACGTTTATGGAGTGAATTTTGGACACTCTGGGGCATTAAATCAGAATTTCAATTGTTTGTTCAAGCTTGAAGCCTTGGATTAAGGTGTGCACTCTGTCTCTGTCTCTCTCCCTCTTCCTCTCCCCTCCCCCCCCTCTTCCTCTCTGGGTCCTCTTTGTTCTTGGGGAAAGCCTGGTCTATGGTCTGGGCTCTTGTTTTCAACTCATATATTAGGAGAACACGCAGGAAGTTTTTTTTAATAATTTAGATGCCAAGTTTGGAGTTCATTAGCCACAGTAATGGTGGATCAATTCAGGTGGTGGCTTGGGAAGGAGGCTGGACAAAAGGGAATTCCTTTCTGTCTATGAAAATTGTTTGAAACAGCAGTTCTCCCCATCCCAAAATTCTTTGTCTCTGCTGGAATATCTGAGCTGCATGGTTAAATGTTATCAACCACTCCGGCCCTGGCCTGAGCAGCAGCAGGGACCTTCTCAGGGCCTCCTGTTGTGTGGATCTCACCTGGTGGCCTCTGGATGAGTGTAGATCTGCACAGGGACACCTGGCTCCTGGGTTTTGGTTAAAAATATCTCCTCCGTCTTCCTGACTTGTTCTTAGGAGTCATTGTTCTAGGGCTCTTTATGATACTAAATCATTTCCTTATTTCTTTTCAGCCAAAACTCTTTTGGGCATCCAAAATGTCCCTTCCATCTCATCAAGGGATTAGCAATCTGAAGGCAGTGCGATTTCCTGCCCTGGATGAGATACCAAGGTAGAACACATTAACATGCTCACATGCCTCTGGTTCTTAAAAAAAAAAAAAAAAAAAAAAAAAAAAAAAAAAAAAAAAAAAAAACCCAAACCAAAAAACACCCCCTCCCCCTCCAAAAAAAACCAAAAAACAAAAAAAACCCAGCAAGCTCATGCCACACAGGCCAATAAAAGTTTATTTTTATATGCGTGCCTTTTGGTGTGATTTTTCTCTAGTGAAGTTTGGATCTGCACCTTGTTTTAATTAAAACTATTGTTATAGGAGAAATACTATTAAAGAAATAATGTAAATTTTGGGGTTTTAGATATTGTTATATTAAATCAATTGTGGGTTAATGTCAGTATTTGAGTTGTAAGGTCTGAGCTTCTTTCTATTCCTTCTCTCCTCTCTCCCTCTCCATCTCCTTTCCCCCTCTTCCCCCCACCCCTTTCTCCTGACCTTGACATTCTTCCTTTACTACTACTTTCTTTCCTCCTTCCCTCCCCATTTTCCTTCCTTTTTCTGTATTCTTTTAGAATGAGTTAGAGATTTCAGACAAAATATTAGACAACTCTAGGACCTTCTTTGGGCATTACTTGTCATTTTATTTTATTTTTTATTCTTTTTAGTTATACATGACTGTAGAATGTATGTCAGCATATTATACATACATGGGGTATAACTTACTCTAATTAGGATTCTAATCTTGTGGTTGCACATGACATGGAGTTACCTGGTCATGTATTCATAACACAAGGCTAGGAAAGTTGTGATTAATTCTACTGTCCTTCCTATTCTCCAGCCCCTTCCCTTCATTTCCCTTTTAATCCAATGGACTTATATTCTCCCCTCCCACGCTTTCTTGTTGTGAGTTAGCATCAACATATCAGAGAGAACATTTGGCCTTTGGTTTTTAGGGATTGGCTTACTTAGCACGATAGTCTCCAGTTTCATCCATTTACTGGCAAAGGCCATAATTTCATTCTTATTTATGGCTGAGTAATATTCCGTTGTGTATACATACTGCATTTTCTTTATCCACTCATCTCTTGTCATTGCCTGTCAAAGATGGTTCTGCTGAGACACAGGAGGTCCATTCAGTGCTGTGCTGTGACCTCACAGCAGGATCTGCATGCTGGCTTGCTGACTTAGTTTCTCTGCTCTTGGTTTTTGCTCCCTACAAATCACCAAGCGCACAGCAGTGTTAAATGTTAACCTTTCTAAATGACCCGTGTCATAAAAACCCCAAAGCCCCAAAGATCAGGGGGATCTCTGTTACCTAAAGGATGAAGTCCAAAGTCTCGCTTTCTACCCAAGACTTTCAAAGATGTGACTCTCATGAGAACCCAAGACTCCTGTCCAGCTTCCCGCTCCAGGGCTGCTTTGTCCTGCAGCGAGGCTGGGCTCATGCTTCCTCCGCACCAGGCACATTTCTAACTCCAGACGTGTGCTCACCCTCTTCCTGCCTTGGAATGCCTTTTCTCCTTGTCCTGCTCAAATCCTACCCGTCTCAGGGTCGCTTGCCCAGGGCTGCTTTTCCTAGAAAGCCTGTCCCAAGAGCTTCAGTTCCGCATCCCATCTGGCTGCAGTCCCCTCTGTCCTGCTTACCTGAACACCTTCGGGCTCGGGGGCAGAGTGCTGAAGCCACACACCTCCTGTACACGCAACCCCCTTAGCTGTTCTGCCCTGATCACTGCATTTCCTCTGCCAGGAAACTCTGGCTCCAAAGATTAAACATGGCAAAACTGTTGTTTGCAGGAAGTCCAGGAATTTTCTGAGAAATTCAAATAAACACTGGTTTAATAGCATCAAACAGTTGTTTACTCTGAGGTTTTCTGACCCCCCAGCTATGTCCTCCAATCCTAGACTATCCTACAAGGATGCCTGAAAAAACACCTTTCCTCCTCTTTGAAAACTGCACCTTAAAGCAATCCCCAAGCCTCTTAAATATCCCTGACCTTAACCTCTCCATTCTGAGGTGCTGCGCAGGCTCTGTCAGGAGGGTGGGCTCCCTCCCCAGGGTAGGCAAGGAACTCAGTGCTGTGACTTTGTCTTCCTAGTGGACTGTCAATTAGTGTCATGTTGGTGGTGGTTTGGGGAAGTCAGGACTTAACAGGTACAATATAGATCCTTTCTCTTTGGGGTCACCATACATAAACAGGATGGACCCAGCAGCCTAAATTTGGTTTGGATGTTAAGTCTGATAAGGTCTCTCTCTCTTTCCCTCTCTCTCGCTCGCTCACTCTCTCTCTCTCTCTCACACACACACACAGACCCCAGGAAGGCTATTGCTCAATTGTGAGGCTTCCTGGAAGAGCAGGGAGGGTGGGCTCCTAAGTAGGTCTGGTGATGGTGTGTAGAGCAGAAGGAGACAGGTTTGCCCGGGTATGTGGGTGAAGCTGGGAAGAAGGTTCCTGGGGGCAGAATACGCAGGGACTGAGGTTCACTTGGTCTGTAGAGAAGGAGCACCTGGGCTGTCTTAGCCCAGAGTGGTCCAGATGTGGGGAAAAGAGGCAGAGGCTAGCAGAGGTGTCTGAGAGCTGTCTGCTGTCAAGTCCCCAAGTGGAGTCAGACTCCACACCACCCATATTCCTTCCCCGTTCTCCTCCATGCCCTCAAGCATCTGGAGAATCCTACAAGTCCCCTCTCTATACATCAAAGAGCTCTGAGGGGTGGGGGCAAAAGCCCTGAAAGTTGTTTGCTCAATATTCACAAGAATTAAACAGAACTACCGACATGTAGTTCTAGTGTGTAGAACAAACTGCTAAGCTGCGCTGTGCTGGATAAACCCTAAGGTGAACCCCTTCGATCTGCCTCATGGTGTCCAGGCCCTTCTATAATCCCCTGCCCTTATATTGAGCAGGGCTTCCACCTTCTGGCCAGTAAAATAGGGCCAAGGTCAATATATTTTGCAGATGTTATTAGGGTCTCTAATAAGTTGATGTAGAGTTGATTGAAAGGAAGATTACCATTGGTGGGCTTGACTTACTGAATGAAAATCCTTTAAAAGAGGGACTCTGTCCCTGGGAGGTCCCCTCCTCACTTTGAAGAGGAAAGATGTCATGCAGTGAGAAGCCATGGAGAAGACTAGGTGGCAGGGGACAGCAAGAGGCCTCCAGGGATAGGACTGGCTTTCAGCAAGAAATTGGGGAGTTCAGTCACAAGCACCTCAAGGAGATACATTTTGCCAACCTGGATGAACTTGGAAGTGGAATCTTCCCAGTCAAGCCTCCAGCTGAGCATGCAGCCCAACCAACATCTTGATCTTAGTCTGGAGAGACCTTGAGCAGAGAACCCAGCTATGTCATGCTTGAAATCTCAATCCACAGAAACTGAACTAATGGATACACATGTTTAAAGGCATAAAGCTGGTGGTGGTTGCTGTGCAGTGAGATATTCAACACATGCACATTAAAGAAATAGCTTATCCTCTCAGGTGAAGGAACTGGCCCTCTCAAGTTGCCTTCTGAATATACAAATAAGGGCAATGAGTGTATTTGGGGTACCTGGCTGTATTTAGAAGACCCTTTTTACTGTTTAAAAACTGGATTGGGCTACAGCTTTGATTCCTTGTGCTTCACACTTTTTGAGAGATCCCGGGTCTCCTGGTCAGATTCGTTTTTGCTGTCCAAGTGCTCATTACCCTGCCCATACGATGGGCATCCCAGAGTATCTGGCCACCTTCCTCTTGTTCACAAATGTCACAGGTATTTCTCCCTGCAACGAGAGACTCTTCTTCATTACATGGTGACTATTGGATCCATTCTAGGCTTATGACTTCCCAGATTATCTGTATGGGAACACAGCCCCTAAGGACCATTTCCAGGTGGATGGCCTACTAGAAAACAACCTAGATTCACCTGACTTATAGCTTCAGACCCTGTAGCAGAGTATTTGCTAGGTAATATTTGCATAAGTCTTTCCTGACTGTTTTTATGTGTGTGTGTGTGTGTTTAGACAGGTTTTATTTCATTTCTCCCTGTAATTACAATTTTGCTTAGATGCCATCTTTTCTCTGCTATCAGGCCAGCCCCTCAGGTGAGGGCTCTGGGCCATCGTTTGCCTTTTACTGGTTTATGGGGTGAATCACTTGCCCCAGACTGCCTCCCATGTTGTCTCAGGCAGTGAATATGTATTCTGGAATAAGTCATAGTTAACATTTTTCTGTTTCATAAAATTCTACTTGTTTAGGAAAATAGTAAGTTCTTTCTCTTTGAAAATTTTTTATGGTTGGCAAGGGCAGTACCCTTATCAATCTGTCCAGCAAGGTGGAGAGGGACGCTATGTGGGAAGAGCTCAAAGCTTTCATTGCTAACTCAAAATTACATATACACATCTATATAACATATTGTGACATATATATTATATGTCTATATAATACACACATATATACATATAAATATACATGTGTGTATTTATACACCCTTACCATATTTCACTACATAATCATTGCAGATTTTATGCCAAAGTCTTTTTGCAAAAAAGTGGGGTGCAACCATTGCATGACACTTTTAAAAAATATTTTTGCCAGTATTACTTAAAAGTCACTCATTACTAAGCTGTCTTTGGTGCAAGACTAGGATGCATGGAATACCTGTGAATCAAGGTTAAAATTGAAAAGTCCACATTGATGCACATAATTTCTTCCTGGCAGTTTAGAAAATGTTTTTCTGAGCTGAAAACAAAAAACAAAAAGTTAACGTATTGGTTGTGATTGATTTACGCATCGTAGTGGAAGTATGACACTTGAGAAAATGTACTACAGTGCTGTGAAGTAAAGACTCACAGAATTTGATCTTAAGTGTCCAAAGATTCTGTGCCACTAACATTGGTTTCATGATCTGACCTGCAGCCCTCTGAGCCACTAATGTTAGACGAGTTCACTGTTCTTCTTGCAGCCTCTGAACACACCAGGCAAGGTGGCTGTCAGAAATGCACTAATGCACATGCGCTGAGAATTCCAGGCTGGAAGCATCCACTGCATGGCTGTTCTCTCTGGCTTTTAAGCAGCAAGATGAACAGGATCCTGCCATGCAGCAATCACGTGACGAAAGCTTATGAACCAACTTTTGGACTGAGGACACAGGGGGCTGTGACTCTGTGGCACTGAGGACCGTGCTGTGAAATGTGGTCCTCTGTGCAAGATAAAGATTTCTAGGATACACATTCAATAAAATCATTGATCAGACCAGATCCTGATGGATGACAAGAGCTCTTTTGCTCCAATTGGCTCTCAGCCTCTCCCTTGGGGGAAGCCCTTTGGTACCTATATTAGTTCGCTCAGGTTTCCATAACAAAATACCACTGACTGGGCAGCTTACACAGCCCACATTTATTTTCTCACAGGTCTGGAGTTTGGAGGTCCAAGGTCAAGGTGACGTTTGGTTTGCTTTCTCCTGAGGCCTCCCTCCTTTGGTTTGTAGATGGCAGCCTTCTATCTGTGATCTCGCGTGGTTGAGCCTTTGTGTGTGTCTGTGTCCTGATCTCCTCTTGTAAGGACACCAGCCACTTTGGCTTTAGGGTCTTATTCTATCTTAACTGCCTCTCTAAGGGCTCTATCTCCACACACTGTCCTGTGCTGAGGTTTTAGGAGCTAGGATGTCAGCATACTGGAGAGACATAATCCAGCTCTTGGTGGCATCCATTTGGAATCTAACTCCACCAGCATAATAGGGACTGACATTGAAGTCGATCCCTGGAAGAAAGCTACAGAATTAATCCCTGGGGAGTCTGTCTTGGGCAGTGAGCCAAGGATGGCCCATTGCCACTCCCCAGAGGTTAAATCAGTGGAGACAGGACCAGTGCTGATTTCCCAGAGGCTCAAGGAGACATGGTGCAAATCTGGAATTGAAATATTCCTCCAGGGCATTTCAGATGTAGACCAGTATCCCAGAGGAAGCCAGGAAGAGCTTGATGCTAGGATGAGGGGGGCACTTACAAGGGATGTGCAGATACCACACAGAACTAAGATGGGGCCACCTACATTTACATAGTCACACAGTGGAGACCAACAATTCAAGGTGCTGTGGACACCAATGACCAGAGAACCGACAGTAAGGAAGCAGAAGCTTGCTAGTGAGACAGGTGTGAGGTACTGAACGTTTGTGCTTGGTGAAGCCCTAACCCTCTGTGTGGCTGCTTTTGGAAATGGGGTGCTATTGTTGACTGTGTTCCCCAAAGTTCATGTGTTGGAAACTTAATCCCCAAATTCATATGTAAATGGCATTTGGAGGTGAGGTCTTTGGGAAATAAATAGAATTAGATGAGGTCATGAAGGGAGGACTCCCATGATGGCATTAGTGTCTTTATAAGAAGAGGAAGAGGGGCTGAGGTTGTGGCTCAGTGGCAGAGCGCTTGCCTCTCACATGCGAGGCACTGGGTTCGATCCTCAGCACCACATAAAAAAAAAATAAGTAAACAAAATAAAGACACTGTGTCCATGTATAACTAAAAAATATTAAAAAAAAAAGGAAGAGACTAATGCAAGCTCACTTGCTCTGTCTTGATATGTGATGCCTTCTGCTATGTTATCATGCAGCAAGAAGGTCCTCTCCAGATGCCAACACCATGTTCTTGGAGTTCCTGGCCTCCAGAACTGTAAGCTATAATAACCTCTATTCTTTATTAGTTATCTAGTCTGTGGTACACAGTTATAGTAACAATAAATAGGCTAAGACATGGAACTTCTAAATGAGTAATTAAGGTTAAAAGCACCAATCTCCTAAGACTCCTCTCCTCCAGAAGAATCAGATCTGAAGCCTTTTGTCTACACAGTCCAAAAGGGTAAGTTTCTCTTATCTCTTCCAAAGGACCAAAGGGTTACAGCCAAGTGCAAGAAACTCAAGTCAAGCCTTTGTGTCTATGAAGACTAGGAAAGCTAGAGTTGAGTTTCTTTATAATGGAGATGTATGAGGTGCCTCATTAGGAGATTTGGTCATTCAAACATAGCAGGGTGACACATAACTATATTTCAAGGGAGAATGAAGTCTGGAATACTTCACATCTTAAAAGCTGAGAAACACCTGGATTATCTGTTTTCAGGTGAGATTTTATTTATATACCAAATGGCTGGAGTAGGGGGACACATTAAGAAAGGGAGCTACCTCCTCCTCTTTTAAAAGCAGTGAAAAATCATTTCTTTTTTCCTTTATCTTTGGAGTGTCAGGCCACCTGTGCAGGAAAAATTCCAGTGCCTCTTGCACACACACTGGGCCAGGCACATCCTTGACTGTAAGCTATTGGCTTAATAAGGAAGCCGGTCTGACCTAGAACACCCACAGCATGGTTTGAAAATCTTTTCTAAAGCTCATGTTGAAACCTAATCTCCCATTTATATACTGATGGTGTTTGGAAGTGAGGCCTTTGGGAGGTTAGATGAAGTCATCAGAACGGACCCACGACAGAACCGGTAGCTTCATAAAAAGAGGAAGAGAGTCCTGAGCCAGCTTCCTCTGCCTCACCTTGTGGAGTCCTCTGCTATGTTATGATGTAGAAGAAGGCACTCCCCAGGCACTGGCGTCTTGCTCTTGGACTTACCCCCTCCAGAACCACAGTCAAATAAACCTCTGCTCTTTATCAGTCACCCAATACAATGTTTTGTTGTAGCTACAGAACATGGACTCAGTCACCCTGTGGGTACATTTAGGGTAAAATGAATAAAGTTGACTATTAAAAACCTAGTAGTCTGGGGAAATCTTTCCTTATTCTTTCTCTCATCCTGCAAAGAAAAACCTGTCCTACAAATCTTCCCCAGAAAAATTTCTGTTAGATCTCATTGGTAAGAAGAACTGGATTATTAACGTTCCCCTAGCTAAGAAGGTGCGACTCTGGCATTTTAAGCTTCTGTATTGGAGGCAGGGTTGGCCGGAAAGCCACGAGGACAGAAGTGAGGCTAAGTGCAGCATCACTGGCCACATATTTTTATTAACAGTGACAAACGTGGTCTTTCAATCAACCCTATGTTTTAGACAATTTTCAAAAATTCATCACATTTTCCTCATGATTCAACAGTACTACATTTTATTACTCATTCCAATTTAATTTGTATTCTACTGAACGTTACAAGAGGAAAAGTCGCTGTGGCAAAATTGGTGGAAAGAGCGGTGCCTCCCTTGTCCTGGAAAGCGCCCAGGCTGGTTGTCGTTCTTCTGGGCCCTGAGCTTGCAAGCCCAGGCCGGGTACACTTCCTGCCAGGCCAGCTGAGTGCCACTCTGTCTAAGGTCAGCCCCTAACTTCTACAGCAGTTCAAGAGTCATTACTGTGTGGGCGACCCACATCCTTCTATCAGACTGAGATAGTTCACCCATGTTTGCGTCAACGGGGCTGAGAATGGTGCTGTGACTCAGGGATCCCTGTGTTTGCCTGTGCTGCCATTGTGACCTCAAGTATGTGCCCTTCACAGGTTTCCATTGCCTTGGACAAATGGCTGATTTTCTTCCAGGAAAGAGTAGAGATGGTTTCACAACCTCCCTGAAACCATGAGACAAAGACACTCATAACTTAGGGAAAGTACATACTCATTCTGACACACACTGATACATGCACTTGCGCACACAGTTTTTTTCTCATGTACACACACACACACATATATACACTCAAACTCTCCTATACACTCATACCCACTCATACCATCTCCCCCTCTCTTTTGCACACACACACACCTGCCAGGTCACTGGGGATATGGGGTGTGCTGTGGCTTGATGTACTCATTTTGTATATTTTCTGTATTTCTTTAGCTTATTTACCCCTCGTTATTCATATCTGAATATAATATTCCGACTATAATTTGTACAGTTGAGAACAAAACTATCTTCTCTGTTTCACTGAAAACATAATTCTGTTCCTACAACTTAATATCAAATGCTTCCTGTTTGTCTATATTGCCTCCTGGATGAAATTCGAGTAGGGACTGGGGCGCAGGGGATCCCCCATCCCTCTCTCTGCCCCTCTAGCTGAACTCTTCTGGATCTGCCCCATGTTACGCTGTCAGCTTCGGTCTTTCCAACTGGAACCTGCAACAGTGCAGGGGCAGGTATTGCTCTCCTACTGTCTCTGGACTCATTCAGCCAGAGCCTCTGCCCAGTGTGCTGAAGAGGAAGTAACAGGTGTCAGGCTCAGGTCCAGTCTCCTAAGAGTTGGTGCCTGATACTCAACTTTCCCTGTGGGGACTCTGGATTCCAGAAGTCTCTAGAGGGCTAAGCAGGGAATCTTGGCATAAGCTCTATCCATCATTTGGATAGAGAATAATGAGTTCATACACTAGTGAATGAGTTCATAACAATGAGTTCATATATGAAGAATAATTATAAAAACTCAACAAGTGTTTTCTTTTTTACGTAGGCCAATAATGTGTCTATGGTCAAATACATAGGAATGCTTTATATTGAGCCTAACTGCTAATTAGTATGCATCCACACTTTTACTATTTAGGTAATATAATTTAGTTCCAGTAGAATATTTTAAACTCATGTTGATATTTAATTAATACAAATGAACACCATTTTTTTCAAAATCAAACATTTCTGGTATAAGAGTTGGGAAATTATGATTGCTTTGATTTATTTTTGGATCTCCTCCATCATTGTTAGAATTCTACTTCACATTTTTGGCTGTCTATAAGGGCTGTGAATTATAAGAACTCAGGTTAGCTTCTTTTGGTTGCAATTATGACTCATCAGTAAAAATGTTTTAATGTTTTCTGGATCAATTACCCTCAAATAAAAGACTGCAGTAGGTTACCATCATCTGTGATTATATCATACACCGTGACAGCCTGCTTGGGCAACACAGTGACAGTTTCCAATTTTATCAAGTGATTGAATCATCTTTCACAGAAAGAATTGCTCTCCACATTGTTTGAGGAAACATTTGGAAGAAAAGGAAAGAAATATGCTCTTAATATTTGGATTATTCAGAGTTTCCTCAGTGTCTTTATTTGTGGGCTGTATGTACACTGCTTTTTAATCCACAGCCTATCAAAAGTGGTTTCTATCTTATTGTATTAGATGAATTAATAACCTTATTAACATGAGTAAGAAAATCAAACTTCTAAGGGGCGTTTGCTAATTACTCTTCACAGAACTCATTATTCTCTATCAAATCTCTTGGCTCTGCAGCAGCTCATCCCCACGTTGACAGTTCTTGCTCCACCTCCTCTGTGGGCTAAATCTGTTTATGGATCATCTCCGGCTATTTTCCTGCTGCAGTGGCAAAACTGAGTTATTGCTCCAGAGAGCATACAGACTGCAAATTCTAAAACACTTACTACCTTGTCTTTTACAGAGAACGTTTGCCAAGTCCTGGTGTAGATAAAATTCATGGTGGGGTTTGGAATGGAAATCGATATTTATTAGAGTCACTCTATTTTCCCGTTATCACAAGATGACAAAGGGCCTCCCTCCATTGTCTTCCAAGTCTGTAAATCTCAATTTGAAACAAAAACCCTCTTTGCCATGGATCATGTTGTTCCCAGTTCACTGAACTTTATTTCAAGTTCAGGGAAGAGCTAAATGTGTATTACCACTGTGATGAATGCCATAGGAATTCTCAAAGAGATAAAACAAAAACACCATCAGATGGTAGAGAATGTTTGAGGTTTTAATCCTGAGTCCATCTGGGGCCAGAACAGAAAGGGGGGTAGTTTTGATGCACATTACTGGAGACAGGTTTGGAACATGGCTGGGCTGTGGGCAGGTGGTCCTGTGCTGTCTGCACTGGAGAGCAGGGAGACTTGCCAGGGAGAGCTCAGCATCCTCTCTTCCCATGCAAACCTTGCCTGATAAAAGTGGTCTAATTCCCAGGTTTACATGCTATTATTACCTCTTCTTCCCTTCAAATCATTTCTAAATCATCTCATCTTATTACCACCTATTTTAGCTGGTGCTGGATATGAGAAAAACATGAGTTTAAAGGGGGTCTGGAAAACCAGACATTTCAGACTTTACCCACTGACAGAAGGGGCAGATGGTGGGGCCAGCAGGCCAGGGCTTGCTCAAGCTGGAGGGAAGTGACTTCCTTCTATCCTGTGCTGCCTGAAGAAAGCCTGAAGGTGAGTGTGGATGGATGGTTTGAGGAAGAATGAGCCTGAAGGACAATAGGGACCTGGAAAGATCTGGAAAGAATATCAAAGAGTGGCTGGAGAGCTAACCTGGGACACTCTCTCTAAAGAGACCACAGCGCTCACCTTGGGAGGTTAAGGTACAGGTGTTCCTCCGGTCCAGGTGGGGATGGGGGGTACGTCCAGGTTGGTAGCTCTGGGTCAGACCTTTGACAGTAAACTCAGCTGTTGGGAAATGCTCATCTTTTCACAAGAGCGTAGATGACCTGTGAGCCCATCCAAGTGGTTGCTGGCTTGGAAGGCGACTGGTCACTCTCGGTGAACTAGCTTCTAGGGCTGTTCTAGCAAGTTGCCACAAGCTGGGTGGTCAGAACAACAGAAGCTGACACCCACAGCTCTGGCAGGTAGGAGTCCAAAACTGAGGGTTGGTCCTGTCTTGGAGATTCTGCAGGACAATCTGCTCAGTCCTTTGCATTTCCTGGCGGCCGGCTGTTGCCGGCCTTCTGTGGTTGCAGGCACATCTCACCAATCTCTGCCTCTGTCTTCACATTGTTCTCTCCTCTGTGTGGGAGCCTGTGTCCAAATTTCCCTCTTTTTATGAACATGCAGGTGGTAAAGCAGAGCCCACCTGCATCCAGGATGACCTTGCCCTAATTTTGTAATACATGCAAAGACGGACGTTATTTCCAGATAAGGTCACATGGTTAATGCTCATTGTGGTGGTGGTGGTTTTATTTTGAATTGTTTATTTTTTTCCTTTTTAATTGGTGCATAGTAATTACATGGAATAGTGATTTTTGCTGTGGCAGGTGCTCAGCAGAGAGCTTGGCAGTTTCTCCCATAAGCTTCAGCAAAAACCACACATGCATGGTGGTTTGTGCAGGTTTTTCTCTGGGATTCTGTGTGATCTGGGCATCTCTCTCTTCCCTATGACAATCCCTGTGTCACTTTTTCCCTTAGTCTTTCTTCACTTCTTTCCCATATGACACCAGGTTCTGGACAGAAGCAGCGGCCAGCTGGTCTCCTGGTCCTGCCCTGTTGGCTTTAGAGAGAGTAGGGGGAGGTAAGTGTGCTTGACACTCCAGGGCGTTTGCCAAGCCTCTTCAGTGCTGGCCCGAGGGTTGTGATCTCTGGCTTTCAATACTTACAAGAGGAAATCCTGGGCGAGGGCAGGAAGTATACCATCGAGCCATCTGTGCAGGGGTGTGATTGGGTTTGAAAAAGGATAAAGAGAAGAAGGAATTTAAAGAAGGAGAAGAGGAGGAAGAGGGAGAGGGGGGAGGAGAGGGTGCTGCGGGGACATCCACAGAGGCCTGGGGACCCGTGATGGTTCTAAGCTGCGTAGTACACAGTTTCCAAGCCCCCCACCAGCTCCCCACAGGGTTAGTTCAGCACCACCAATGAAGTAAGCCAGCCAGCTTCCCAAGCACGGCCTGGTGGGACAATGGGAGAAGCTGCACTGTGGCCTTGTCCTTACCCGCGAAGGAAGGACATGCAGCTCTGGGCCCGTTTGTAGTAGGGATCCCAAAGTTGGGCTCTGCCTCTTGTTGGGAAAGAGCTGGGGAGACCTGCTTCAGATACCTCACTCCATAGACGAGCAAGTGGAGTGGCAGCCCAGGGCCTCTGGCTCAGCTACCACTCCCTCCAGGGGCAGAGCTGGGGAGGCCATGGAGTCTCACTGCTTCATCATGATTCTTTGGGTAAAACCATAGCAAAGCAAATTAAGCCAAAATTTTTCTAATTTGGAAAGTGATGCAAACCTAGGATTTACTAGATGACATGTAAACTGAAACAACACATCACAACCAAACAAGTGAAAAACAAAACACAAAAAAATCAACAACCCACCAGTTCTTTCCCTGACCTTATCGCCGAATAAAGTGAGTTTAATTGTATTAAAATTATATTTGAAAGACTGGATTCCTGCAGAGAGGTTAGCTGATAGGCAGTGCCTGAGAGGTGACCAGATGCCTGAATCAACCTGGACCTGCTGATTCTACATCCCTTTCCTCACCTGTGAAATGGACACAACAGAGGAGGCTGCCCCATAGGTCTTAGGAGAGGTGAAATCAGTTACATGTAGTTACACAAGAGTTTGGGGTAAATACCTAGGAGTTGTACAGCTGGGTCAGATACTAGTTCTAATTTTAGTTTCTGAGAAGCCTCCATACTGATTTCCACAGTGACTTACTAATTTACCTTTCCATCAACAGTGTGTAAGAGTTCCTTTTATCCACATTCTCACTAGCATGTATTATTATTTGTATTCTTTTTTTTTAAATATTTTTTAATAGTAGATGGACACAATATCTTTATTATTTATTTTTATGTGGTGCTGAGGATCGAACCCAGTGCCTCACGCATATGAGGCAAGCACTGTATTCTTGATGATTGCCATTTTGATTGGAGTCAAAGGGCATCTCAGGGTGGCTTTGATTTGCATTTCCCTGAGGACTAAAGATATTGACAAAATTTATGATACTTTTCTTGGTGATTTTTACCTCTTCTTTTGAAAAGTGCTCATTTCTGGTGCCTGTTGGTTGACTGAGTTATTGGGGTTATTTTGGAGTGGAGTTTCTTGAGTCTCTGTGTGTTCTGGATGAGTCCTCTGTTGGAAGAGGAGCTGGTAGTTCTGTTCCCATTTGATGGACTGTCGGCTGTTCATGCTGTTGTTTCCTTCATTAGGCAGAAGGTCTGGGTTTGATGTCCTCCTGCTGTTGACTTGTGGTATCGTCTCCTGAGCTTCAGGAGTCCTATTCAGGAAGCTGTTGCCTGTGCCTATAGGTTCGAGTGTTTGCCTTCTGTTTTCTTCTAGCAGATGCAAAGTTTCTTGACTTTGATGTAGGTCTTTGATTAATTTGGAGTTGACTTGTGCACGGGGTGAGAAATAGGGAACCAGTTTCATTCTTCTACATGTGATGCCCAGTTGCCTCAGCACCATTTATTAAAGAGACTGTCTTTTCTCCAGCATATGTTTTGGCACCTTTGTCAAGAATCAGGTGATGCATCAATGTTTACAACCGCTCAATTCACAATAGCTAAGCTATGGAACCAACCTAGGTACCCTTCGATAGATGAACAGGTAAAGAAAATGTGGTGTATATTCATAATAGAGTAGTACTCAGCCATAAAGAAGAATGACTTTAATGACATCTGTTGGTAAATGGATGGACCTGGAGACTATCATGCTAAGTGAAATAAGCCAGTCCCCCCAAACCAAAGGTTGAATGTTTTTGCTGATATGTAGAAATAAACCCACAATAAGGGGGAAGAGGGAGAATAGAAGTTCAGAAGATTAGACAAAGAAGAGTGAAGGGAAGGGAGAGGGGATAGAAAAAGGAAAGACAGTGGAATGAATCTGAAATAATTTTCCTATGTGCTTACATGAATACACCGTGGAGAATATCACTGTCGTGTCCGTCCCTAAGAATGGGCTCCTAGCTAGAACAAGATACTTCCCATGCTTGTACAGTTATACCAAAATGGATTCTACTGTCATGTATAACTAAAAAGAACCAATTAAAAAAGCAGGAATATAATTTAATTATAATTAATTAGAATTTAATGATTCTTTTATGTACTTCTGTATTTTACTCATCTAATGCTTAACTTTAGATACTTTCCTCGATTTTTTCAGCTTAATTCATTTTTTTGTCCCTAATTGGGTGTGAGCCCAATTAGGTAAATTAAAAGGCAGGAATCACATGCTCTTCAGCTGAACGTGCCTCATCCCACATCTGATGCCAGCACACAGTAGGCACTCAATCTGTGCCTGTATTCATTTTGAAGGCCTGATTCAAACCCAATTCTGAATCTGGGAAAATGTGGACAAGTCACTAAAACATACAAACAAACAAAGAATCAAGTGACTGGCTGTGTAGATTTGTCGTATATGGACTTTACAATGTTGAGGTAAGTTCTTCCTAGTTTCTTCAGTGTTTTTATCATGAATGAGTGGTGTTTTAAATTCTGATTTGTACTATGTTCACTGAAATTCCCATCCTAGGTCAAAAGTCCCTTTCCCCTTATACTGTGAATGTAACTGAAGCAGCATGGTACTGGGATATGTCATTAGGTTATTTATTTAGATGGTCTTTTTTTTTTTTTTTTTTTTTTTTTGATGATACTAGGGATTGAACCCAGGGCCTTGTGCATGCGAGGCAAGCACTCTACCAACTGAGCTATATCCCAAGCCCCCTAGGTTATTTATTTAAGATCTTTCTGTACCTTTTTTTTTTTTTAATGTCGGCACTCAGAGCTACGAACTTCCCTCTTGCAACTAACTTTGCTGTATTTTCACGGTTTTTGGTATGTTATATATTTCCATTTTCACTTGATTCTAAGAATTTTTATCTTCCTTCAATTTATTCAATGACCATTATGTCATTCTAAGGTGTATTGTTCAGTCTCCATGGATGTGTATAGTTTCTACAGGTTTTTGCTTTGATTTCTAATTTCACCCCATTGTGATGTGAAAAGATGTGAGAGATTATTTCTGTTTCTCGTGTTTGCCAAGACTTGCTCTGTGTCATCATGTGTGACTGATTTTGGAGAAAGTTCATGAGAGGCTGAAAAGAGAGTGTATTGAGCTGCTGTTGGATGGAGGGATCTGCCGATGTCTGTTAAGTCAGCTTCATCTACAGCATAGATTGAGTCTGTTCTCTTTGTTGACTTTCTGTCTGAATGACTATCTGCTGGTGACAGTGTTGTACTGATGTCCCCCATGATTATTGTGTGGGGACCTTTCTGTCTCTTTAGGTTGAGTAATGTACATTTTATGAAAATTGGTGTACCACTGTTTGGGGCACAAATATTTACAGTTGTTATTTTCTTGTTGGATTGTTCCTTTACCACTATGTAATGATCTCTTTCTCTTCTGACTGATTTTATTTTGAAGTTTGCTTTGTCAGATGTGAGAGTAACTACTCCAGTTTTCTTTTTTGTTTGTTTGTTTGTTTTTGCTTTTCTGGCACCAGGGATTGAACCCAGGGGTGCTTAACCACTAAGCGACAGTCCTTTTTTAAATTTTTCTTTTTTTTAAGACAGACTCTTGCTTATTTGCTTAGAGTCTTATTCAGTTGCTGAGGCTGTTCTTGAACTTGTGATCCTCCTGCCTCAGCCTCCCAAATCACTAGGATTACAAGTATGTACCACTAGGCCTGACTCCTGTTTGCTTTTGGATTCTGTTGGCATGGAATACCATTTTCCATCCTTTCATATTTAGTCTGTGAATTCCTTTGCCTTTGAGGTGTGTTTTTTGGAGGAAAGATATAGTTGGTTCTTATTTTTTAACCCAATATACCAGCCTATGTCTTTTAGAGAATTAAGACATTTTATATTTATTATTATTATATATTACTTCCTATCATTTTGTTTACTTCCAATGTTTGAATTCTTGCTAATGGCCATTTGCTTAACTGTTCTTCTAAAGAGTTATTCTTTCCCATGCTCTTTTGTTAGGTATATCTTCCTCTTCTCTGGGTAGTGTTCTTTTAAGTATCTTCTGAAATGTTGGCTTAGTGGTCATGAACTTCTTTAGTGCATGCTTATCTGGAGAATTTTTATTTCTTTGATTCTAAAGTATAACTTTGCTCAATACAATAATCTCAGTTATCAGTTATTGTCTTTTAGGGCTTGATATACTTCATTTGATACCCTCCTGTCCTTTGGTTTCTGCTAAAATTTCTGATTTTATTCTGATGGATTTGCCTCTGTAAGGGGCTTGGAGCTTCTCTCTTGAAGCTTTAAAAATTCATTCTTTATTCTGAATTCTTAGCTTTTTAACTATGATATATCATGGAAAGGTTATTTTCTGGCCCTGTCTATTGGAGTTTTAAATGCCTCCAACACCTGCATGTCCATCACTTTCCCATGAAATTTTCTGCAGTTATTTCAGTGAATATGTTTTCTATGACATTTTCAGTATTTCCTCTCACTCTTCAAGAGCTGAATCTTAAGTTTAGCCTTTTAACGCGGTCCCATAGCTCTTGTTTATAATGCTCATAGTTTCTTATTTTTAAGAAAATATCTTAATATCTTAATATCTTAATATCTGAATGGTCTGGTTCTTCCACCTTGTCTTAAAGCCCTGATTTTCTTTCTTCTGCTTGATCTAGTGTATTGGTGAGATTCTTGATTAATTTTTAAAATTTGATTTATTGACTTTTTTCTAAGATTTCCATTTGATTCTTTCAGAATTTCTCTTTATCAAAATGCTCTTTCATATCCTGCATCTCATCTCTTAGTTCTTATAGTTCATTGATCACGTTAACCATCTACTTTTTGAGTTCTTTGTCCAGCATTTCATCAACTTTAATATCTCAGGGTTCAGTAATTATAGAGTTGCAAATTTGGAGGTGTCTTGTAACTTTTCTTTTTCATGTTTCTGTGATTCTGTGTTGAGATTTGTGCAGCTGCCAGGATGGAGAACTCTTCCACTTTTATGTGTGGGTTGGGGTGTATCTTGTGTGAAAGCACACATTCAATACGTTAACGTTCTATGACCAATCCTCTGGACCATGTTGAGAGGAAATTAGAATCACCAGCAGCTGTGACCACTGGGGAGCAAATCATATTGCTAACAAAGCACGAGAATTGATTGAAAATGTTCTCTACACCTCCACTAATCCAAAAGCCAAAAAGGGAAGTGATACTCTAGAATAGACTGACAAACTAGGTATCAAATTATCTAATTAATCAAATTAATATTAAATTATAAAAGGCATAAAAAGAATAGGAAAATAAGCAGTAGCAATAAAGGTGGGGAGGGATATGGAAGAAATATAGCCGAGGGAAAAATGAGAAGAGAAAGAAAGAGCAAGTATAAAAATGAGAAAGAAGAAAATCAAACAGCATAAATTGAATTGACACACTAAAAATACATAAAATTGGATTAAATTATGCAATATCAAATAATGGGGGGCCAAACCAATTAACACAGAAGACGATCTCAACGAAATAAAAAATTAACATTAAAAAGATTAAATTTCTTCGGATTCTGATGCCTAGCCATACAGACATGACCCCATCCAACTCTGGCTCCAGCATGGACAGCTCTGATGGTTCTGTGACATACCTTGGCTTGGTGTGTTCTCTTGTGCTTGAGAGGTGAGGCTCTGGGGTGCACACCAGTGGCTAAATCCCTCTGGAGCTTGGGTAGTAGCTTTTTGTGTTCATGGGGAGAAGCACCTTACTCAGGGCTATCAATGTGGGTCTTGCCCTGCCTTCTCCAGCACAGACGAGGTGGTTCTGAGAGTTCCATGGTGGATCCTTGCAGGGGAGAGTCCTCTGTTAGCATAGCGAAGATAGTGCGGGGCTGTGGCAGGTGTGTATGTGCCAGGTAGTTTTATGTGTGTGGTAAAGGTGTTTTGCGCCTGGAGAGTGACATGAGCCCCTTTCGCTCCACTCTGTTCATGCTTCCAGTGGTTGTGGGTCTCCATGGCTTCTGACTCTGCACACCTGTGTAGTTGTCAGTGTGTGGCTGGACAGTCATACCATGAACTTCTTAAAATGGCTTCCTGATACTATACTCAAACTTCTCAAGCTTGCTCCCCAGTACTGCAGTGTCCTTCTCAAGATGAATCCCTGGTACTGCACCACAACCTTCTTCAGATGGCTCCTGGTATTGCTGCATGACCTTCACAATATGGCTCCCTGAAAGTGCACCAGAGATTATATGCTGGGATTATTGAGTACCCACCCAGTGTGTAAGCTCTGTAGATTCTACATCCAGTCTGTTTAGACTATAACTCTGCATGGTGTTGAAGTCTGAGATACTTGTGCTCTCTGGATTTCTACCTGTTTCCCACACCCCTTATCCTCTACTCTTACTCTCTGCCACTCTATAAGGCCTATTTTTTTAAACAAAAATGTTGGTTCTGCTCAAAACTAAACTTCGTCACAAACTCACAGACACATTTCTTAAAGAATCACTACTCTCCAGTAACTTTTGATTCTATTCCCTGGAGGAGCTGGTTGTCACGGGGTGCTCCTTGCCACCACATTGGAGTCTCCTGGTTATTGTATTAAGTGGAACATCTTTTTATTTTGCTCACAGGTACAAGAGCCTTTTAAAAAAGGATTTCTATCCACACTGCTTATTTTGCTTTGTACCTTGTTTCATATATTGTAAAGTAATATTTGCTTTTGATATAACATTTAGAAAGTATAATGTGAAAACATCATGCTGATAAACATTTTGTTATATTTCATTTTAACCTTTTAAAAGTGCACACATCATTATTTTTAGGAAATTGAGATCATAAGACTATAGATACAAACATAATTAATGTAAATAATCACTTATTAATAGATACAGCAATTTTAACAATTGCTTCTTTTAAATAACTAATGAGTCTTCTTTATAAATAGTGTCTTAATTTACTGGATATGGAATTGATAGGTGCAAGACTTTTAAAGCATGCTGTCAAACACTTCTGATAAAGGATGTGCACATTCAGGATCCCTCTAATATTAAGAGCTCCCCCACCTGCCACTGGAAAACTTCTGAAAGCTGCACGTAAGTCTTTCTGTTTTAGGTCTCCAGGTTGCTGCAGAACAAATTACCACACAATTTATCAGTTTATTACAATGCCCATTTACTAGCTTGGAGTTCTACAGGTTAGAGTTTATAGCCAATCACTCTTGGATTCTGTGCTCAGAATCTCACAAGGACAAAATCAAGGTGTCTACAGGACTGGGTTCTTGGAGGCTCTGGAGAGGGATTTGCTGCCAAGCACATTCGAATTGCTGGCAGAACTCAGTTCCTTGGGATTATAGGGCTGAGGTTGCCAGTCCTTTGCTGGCTGTGAGATGAAGGCTGCACATAGCTCCTAGAAGCCACCAGAATCTGCACTCCTTATTCAAAACAGCAATGATTATGGAATCTATCTCATACTTTGAATTTCTCTGGTTTCTGTTCCCAGCTGGAGAAAAGTCTCTGCTTTTAAAGGCTGTGGGATTAAGCTAATCTCCTTGGATAACCCAGGACAGTCTTCCAATTTTAAACTCCAGGTGCTATGTAACGAAACAAGATCATGGGATCAAGATCTCAGCATATTCTTAGGTTCTGAGGAGCAGCGTAGGACATCTCTTGGGGGCCAATATGGAAATCATGTCTACAATTTCATCCAAGTAAAACCTATCATTTTTCCTTTTTTTTTGTTTTATTACTCTGTAATAATCTTATACCTCTGCACTCAAATATTTTCCACCCTGTTTTTGCTTTTATATTTATCAGATATGTTAGAGTTAATGATGTTCCTAAGGTACTCAACTTTGAACTGACTCCAGCAAACAGATTATAAAGTAAAAGTTGATTTGATGACTGTGACTTTCACTTCTCTGTATGCTTTCTAGCAAGCATAGGAAGAAGAAATGAATGAGCTTTGTCTCTGAGGTTTACACTTTCTCTAAATAATTTTGAAGGTTCATTAGGGTGAAATTTTATACATGGGTTAAGAGACCATTTTCCCAGCATGTCTGAGATCTGACTTGTCCTAGACTAATTGACATTTCTAGATTTTTAGTAACTAAATACAAAATAGTGGATGTAGAGGTGGAAGAGATCCCCTCTGATATCCTTTAGCTCTTATGTGGGCTCTTTCGATGGATCTAGGAACCAAATTAATGCAAGGGCAAATAAGTAGAGAAATGCACACAGTTCTAGTAATTTTATATGTAAATGAGAATTTCCACAAGGGACCCAAGTCTGAAGAAATGAACAAATCAAGACACTTTTATACTTTTTGGACAAAGGACAAGAAATTTGTAAAAGAGTGGCAGGACCAATGGATCTTTGGACTAGGCAGTAAATTCTGGGAATGTCACTAAGAGATACATTGTGGGGGCTTGTAAAGTTAGTGGAAGATGTGGGCTACTTCAGTGAATTTATTTATTCCAGTTTCCTGTAATACAAATGTCAAGTCTGGTGATTAAAGCCATTTTCCCACCTTGCTACCCTGAGAACATCCCTCTTCAAAGTATCTCTATGATGCATTGCTTATAGAAAAGACAGGCCAAGGGACCTACTTGTCCTGCAGTTACAGTTCTCTGGGTGACTTTAGTGTGAAATAACCAATATGAACATGGCATATTATTTGGAGATGGCGTGTCCTTACCTCCTCCAGTTAAGTTAATGTGGTCTGTTCAGATTCAGGCCCCCTGGTATGTTTGCGTGATGGCCCATGTTGAAGTCCTCCTCTGTGGGTGGTGTCAGACCTTGGTTACACACAACAGAACTGTTCCTCACTGGCTGTGAAGTCATTCTATTTTCAAATACATGAGTATGAATATTTCCTTTGGAAACATCTTGTGGGTTCAATGCGTTTGTTCCGAAGGGAAGAACTTGCATAAAATGATGTTTATGTTAGCAGAACTCCCCCAACAGTGAAAATTATTCGTGAAAGAGGTTTTCAACTGATGGATGAAAATCTTGATTTGAACAAGGCTGAATCGTTTATACTAATTAGCCACTTACGTTTCCTCTTCTGTGATTCTGATCTTACATATTTTTCACTGGGTTGTCATTAATTTATGTATTCAGATTATCAACATTTTTTCTGTAATATTTCTGGTACTCATTTTATCTCATTTTGTCCTTAAACATTTTTTAAAATTTATGGATATTTCAGATTTATTGATTTTTTTCATTTGTGACTTTTTCAGTATTTTTTATGCTTAGAAGTTTGCTTTTTCATCTCAAGATCATATATATTTTCTTGAGGCTTTTTGTTATTGATATTTGTTAAATAAACTAGGAATTTTCTTTACAGTAAGGACTTGGGATTCTAAATTTTTTTTCTTTAAATATGTAACCAGTTATTCTAACCTACTTTGTCTAATAATTATTTTTCTTTTTCAATATGCAATTTTAAGACCATATTACATAACATATGAATTATCACTTGTATATTCAGGACTATGAAAAGATGTATATTTTGTTCCATTGTTCTGTCTGCCAATTCTTCAGTCAAAACTATTATTTATTAAATTATTAAAACTTTATAAATATTTTCAAATATTTGGGAGAATAGTAGAGTCATTCTTCACTCAAGCTATTGTTTATAAAATTCTGTTATTTTTCCAGATGAACTTGAGAATCAGCCTCTAAATTCCATTTAAAAAATTCAGTTGCTTTGAATTGGAGAAGGAATTAATGTTTTGATACATTGAGTCTTCTCATCCAGAAGCATGAAGAATCTATGTAGTGACTGAAGCATTTTTATGACCTTTCATAAAGTTTTAAAGATTTCTTTATATGAGTTTCATACATTCCTTGTAAGTTTGCATTTATCAATTTCGTATTAAGTCAGTTTGTTTTTGTTACTATTGGGACTGAAATTTTTCCCAGTCATGTAATTGGTGACTAACCATACATAGGAAAGCAATTGATTTTAGAAATTTTTTGTATTGTGTGCTTGCCTTTGCCTTTTAGTTACCTTATTGTTTTTTCTTCTTCTTTTTTTTTTTTTTGGTACCAGGGATTGAACTCAGGGACACTCAACCACTGAGCCACACCCCCAGCCCTATTTTGTGTTTTATGTAGAGACAGGGTCTCACTGAGTTGCTTAGCGCCTCGCCATTGCTGAGGCTGGCTTTGAACTCGCGATTCTCCTGTCTCAGGAGAATCCTGTGCACAGGCCCCTGCACCTGACCTCTTTAACTTCCTTATTTCAAGAATGTTACATAAATGAAATCAGAGTACATGGCTTTTTCCACACGGCACAACGCCCTTGAGATCTGTGCATTGTGGCGAGTGTTCCATGGTTTGCTTGGTGCTGCAGCTGGCTTTGTCACTCGCCCACCGTGGGACATGCTAATCATTTCTAGTTTAGGGCTGTTCCAAATAAAACTCACATGAAAATTCATGTACTTGTTTTTGTGTGGACATATTTTCACTTGTCTAGAATTAATGCCCAATACAGGAGTGCTACTGATTGGTTGCAAGTGTGTTCAGTTTGTTAAAAACAAAACAAACAAAAACACCTGCCTTTGTCCAGGGTGGCTGCACAATTTTACATTTCCACATGTAGTGTGTGAGAAATCCAGTTTCTCCATTTCTATTTTAGTCAGCTTGTTTTTGTTTCTGTGACCAAACGACCTGACAAGAACAATGTAGATGAGGAAAAGTTTACTTGGGTCTCAGGACTTCAGAGGTCTCAGTCCTTAGATGGACAAAACCATTGCTCTGGGCCTGCGGGAGGCAGGGCATCATGGCAGAAGGGTGTGGTGGAGGAAAGCTGCTCAGGACGTGGTTCCAGGAAGCAGAGCAAGCCCACGCAGCAGAAAAAGCTATAAACCCCAAAGTCACACCCCAGTGAACCACTTCCTCCAGCCACACCCTACCTGCCTACAGTCAATACCCATTTAATCCATATCAGTGGATCAATCCATGGACTATGTTACAACCCTCATAATTCAATCATTTTACCTCTGCAAATTCTTGCATTATCTCTCACTCACATGAGTTTTTGGGGGGCACCTCCTATCTATAACAACATAACAATATCCTTGCTAGCATTTGGTGTTGACATCTTCCTTCCTTTTTTTTTTAAATGTGAACTCTTCACACACACAGTGATATCTCACCGTGGCTTTAATTTGCATTTCTCTGGCAGCTAATGATATTGAACACTCTGTTACATACTTATTTACCACCTGTAATCTGGGGAAATATCTGTGTCTCTGCCTACTTTTTAAATTGATTTTTTAACTGTGAGTTCTTCGTCTGTTCTAAATATGTGCTTTTGTTAGATATGAGGTTTGCAAATACCTTTCTCCCAGACTGCAGCTGTCTTTGCATTCTTTTGATGGAGACTTTCACAGAGCACGTATTTTGAATTCTGAAGAAGACCATTTGCAGATGTATCATTTAGTCACTGTGCTTTGGACATCACATTGTGTTCTTGCTGTGCCCTAGGTGATTAAGGTTTCCACTCTGATATTCTGTGACAGTTTGGTCGTTTTGCATTTTACCTTCAGATCTGTGGTCCATCTTGAGTTCACTTTTGACTAACGCACGCGTTTTGGTTGTGATCCATTTCCATTGGCTGTGGAGGCCCAGCTGCTCCAGCACCATCTGCTCCTCCCTTGAACTGCTTTTGCACCTTATTAAAAGTTTTGAGTTTTTCCTCTTCTAGAGCGCAAAGCCCCGATCAATATGAGACCTTTAGTACCATGGGGCAAATGTTTCATCCCTGGAGGAGCCAGGTCGAGGCTCAGAGGCTGTTTGCACTTTTTTTTGTTGCTCCTCAGCATGTCCTGAGAGAACCTCCTCACATCAGGAACAAGGTGCTACCAAAGCCGAACACAACAGGCAATTTACCGGCTGGCTGAGCAAATGGAGAGAAAGAGAGAATCAGCTTGCAGACGGCAGGAAGCGTTCTTACCAAGATGCACTGGGTGGGATCTGTGGGAACACTTGGTAGGTTCAGAAAGAGAGCAGGTGCATTGTTGAGCCAGTGCCCAGGAAGCAGCTTAAAACCAGTGAACCCCCTTCTCCTATAACAATGCTACATTACCGAGGCCTGGAAAAGAGAGAGCTGGGACTCAAACATGGCTCTTGCCTAAGATCTCCCCAGAAGGTGACAGAAGCAGGCGACTGTTCCTTTTTGCACTATGTATGAAGACGTCAAACTCATCAGCAGGATGCACTGGGTTGGCTTAGGTCGGGACTCTGGGTTTTCTGTGTGGTAAGATGTGACCACTTGAACATGAACTTTCTGTTTGGGAAATCCTCCCTTCAGATCAGGCTGTGGGTGCCTTCTTCTCTCTTGGATGCATTCCCTGATCTGGTCTTGGGACACAGGATCACCGCATAGGGTCAGGGTTTTCCAAAATGAAATGCCTGTAGGCTTTCTGATGAGGGATTTGACTGAATGTAAAACAAAATGGTGACCAGTGAGCTGAGGGGGTCCAACAGCACCATCTGCTCCCTGGAAACCATCCGCAGCCTCTTTCTCAGATCAAGAGCGAATATCTGTTCAAATTCAAACATGAATCTGAAAGATGCTAAAGGAGGGACCCGGATCCTAAGTACAGCTCCTTGGGCTTATCTGCAAGAGGCCACTTCACTGTCACGGGCATGTAGGCTGCTGTGCTCGCCTGTCGTGAATAATTTGTGTTCAGGTTTATCGAATTCATTCCATGGGTCTGATGAACACACTGCAGACCCCCAGGGAGAAGGACATCAGGGCCAATGGAGAGGACACAGCCTTTGAAGACCACATTAGGCTCTTGAAAGGGATAAAAGGTACTTGAAAATATTTAAAAATCAGTGTGGCTCCAAGACCTAAACTTCCAAGGGGAGGTGAAAATCTGTGCCGATCTTTTTTTTTTTTT
>PVHX01016789.1:0-30435 GCA_004024805.1 Geosciurus inauris
ATATATATATATATATATATACACTGTTCATTGAAAGTGCATATAAAGATGTTTAATATGAAGAATGTAATCTGCTTATAATTTTGTGCAAAGTTAGAAAAATTATGATTGTAATAATTTTTTTTTATTTACCTCAACAAATATTTTCAGTGAATAGTGTGGACAGCTTCTGAAAATTTGTTTTTTTTCTGTTATGTTTGATAACATGTATTAAAATGCAACTTTTGAGAAAAAAAAAAAAAGAAAAAAAAAAAAGGGCTGGGGATGTAGGGGATGTAGCTCAGTGGTTAAGTGCCCCCTTGATCAATCCCCAGTACCAAAAAAAAAAAGAAGTGATTTTTTTTTTCTTTGGTACCGGGGATCAAACTCAGGGGCACTCGACCACTGAGCCACATCCCCAGCCCTATTTTGTGTTTTATGTAGAGACAGGGTCTCACTGAGTTGCTTAGCGCCTCGCCATTGCTGAGGCTGGCTTTGAACTCGCAATTCTCCTGTCTCAGCCTCCCTAAGTGCTGGGATTACAGGCTTGCGCCACCATGCCCAGCTAGAAGTGATTTTTTGACATGAAAACTTTTTTGTTGTTAAACTGTTCTAAAAAATCTAGTCAGTCTTTTGTGCCAATTAGCAAATGAAAAATAACTTTTGATTTGGAATATATTTTGGTAAAGATATGTTTTAAAATTAGTATTCTTGTTGGGCACAGTGATGCATACCTGTAATCTCAGGACTCTGTGGGCTGAGACAGGAGGATCACAGGTTTGAGGGCAGTCTCAGCAATTTAGCACAGGGCCCTAAGCAACTTAGTGAGACCCTGTCTCAAAAAAATAAAAAGGGCACCGGGGTGGCACATGCCTGTAGTCCCAGCACTTTGGGAGGCTGAGAATCGTGAGTTCAAAGCCAGCCTCAGCAACGGTGAGGCGCTAAGCAACTCAGTGAGACCCTGTCTCTAAATAAAACACAAAATAGGGCTGGGGATGTGGCTCAGTGGTGGAGTACCCCTGAGTTCAATCCTTGGTACTAATAAATAATAAATAGGCCGAGGATATTATTCAGTGGTAAAGAGCCTAGGTTCAATCCCCAGTACCAAAAAAAAAAAAAGTTAGTATTCTTTTTGGAAGTAAATAATGTCAAGAAGTTTGAAGTTTGCATTACATATTTTACAGGTAAAAGTTTCATCATTTCTTTTTGGTAATATTTGCTTTTCTACATTTTTACAAATTATCATTGTTCCTCAAATACTAAATTCATTGGATACTCTTTGCCTTTAATAGCTTTCAGTATTGTATATCAGTTCTCGTATCGCTTTTTTCCTACTTATGTTGACTGAGTTTTCTTTATGTCCTCCTCCTAATTATTCCTTTTCTGCAGTTTTTTCCAGCTTCAGTTCTTTCACCTCCTCAAGTGAACATTGCCCAGCATTTTTTTTCTTGGGTTATCTCTCTTTTTTAGTGCCTGTGCTTATTTAGTAGGGTCTTAAAATAGCTGAGTTAACTCTTTAAAATAGTTAACTTTTTGTTGTGGTGGTGCTAGGGATCAAACCCAGGGCTTCACACATGCTAAGAAAGCACTCTACCACTGAGCTACACCCCCAGCCCAGTAAAATAGTTAACTCTTAAGTAAACATTTCTTATGTCATTCATTTCCTTGAATTTGGGTCTTGAATTTTTAACCTTCTGCTAGAAATTTCCATTAGCACATTTTACTAGGTTCAACTTAACATATGTAAACCAAACCTTTCCAAATCACAAACTTTGTTTTATCCAGGATTCCATGTACATTTTGTTTCCAGGCCTTAAAACTTTGGGTATGAGTAGCTCTTTTTTGGTCACATATCTAATTAACCACTAAATTTGATGAGTTTTTAGAAAGCAGTTTTAGAAAAATTATAGTTTCAATGAGGAAGGTAGTCCTTTCAAAAAATGGTACTGAAAGCTGGGTGTGGTGGTACACGCCTGTCATCCTAGCACTTTGGGAGGCTGAGACAGGAGAATTGTGAGTTCAAAGCCAGCCTCAGCAACTGCGAGGCACTAAGCAACTCATTGAGACCCTGTCTCTAAATAAAAACACAAGATAAGGCTGGGGATGTGGCTTAGTGGTTGAGTACCCCTGAGTTCAATCCTCAGTACCAAAAAAAAAAAAAAAAGTACTGAAATAATTTATATTTATAGAAAATAATCAAACCTTAAAAATATCAAACCTTAAAGCCAGGCATGATGGCCAGGCCTGTAATACCCATGATTTGGGAGGCTAAAGCAGGAGAATTGCAAGTTCAAGGCCAGTCTTGTCAACTTAGTGAGACTCTTGTCTCCAAAAATAAATAAATAAATAAATAAAGGGGGTTGGAGGAGGGCTACAGGTGTAGATGAGTGATAAAGTGTCCCTGTCTTCAATCCCCAGTACCACTCAAAAGACAAAGATTGAACTTTGACCCTTCTAATTCACAAAAATTGAATTTAAATGCCTGAATTGAATTTATAAAACGTGTTTGATAATGGACTTACATGCAGTATATGGAATCTTGTATTTCAATAATAAGAAAGCAATTTAAAAATGGGCAGAAGATTTGAATAGATACTGTCTCAGTGATACGTGGATATATGAATGGCAAATAAACACAAAGTTACTAAATTCAAATTAAAACCATTTATACATACTACTGTCCATTCAGTAGAATGAGTAATATTAGAAAGTGAAAGTAAGGAGCCTTGGTGAAGATGTGTAGAAATTGCAACCATTGTACATGGCTGACTGGAATTTAAAATGATATAGCCACTATACTTTGAGGAATAGTTTAGCCGTTCCTTAAAAGGTTAAACAGTTCATATGACCCAGAAATTCTATGTATATGTATAAAAAATTGAAAACATGTTCACATTAAAACCTGTACATGAGTGTTCATTGCAGCATTTTTCACAAGTAGCCAAAAAATGAAAACAACTCAAATATCCAGCAACAGATGAATGAAGTGTGGTATTTCTGTACATTGGACTATGACTTAATAAAAAACAACAAACTAAGGTAGAAACTACAAAGGTGAATCTCAGAAACACAAAGTAGAAGAAGGTAGACACAAAAGACTACATGTTCTACAGGATCCTTTTGTATGGAATTTCCAGATTAGTCAAAATTATAGAGAGAAAAGAGGCAGTTTCTTGTGTTGGTGGTAGGAGTGAGGAGTGACTGCAAAGGGGAATCAGGGAACTTGTTGGGGTGATGGAAACATAAAATATGATTGTGGTGATATTTGAACAACTGTATGAATTTACTAAAAGTTATTGGAACTATTTACTAAAATGTGAATTTTATGGTACATAAATTATTTATTTCTCAGTTAAGACAGCTTATGAATTTAAAAACAGTGCTAGGGCTTATTCAAAAAAGGAATTCATCATTTCACACGATAAAACAAATGAATGAGATGAAAGAAGGACTTTTGATTATAGTAGAATGATAAGTAAATGCTGACTGGTAAATAAATGTGTAGGAAGTGGTAGAATTAGAAAATTAGCTTTTTGCAGCCAGACAGGAAAAATCGGTCTAGTCAAGAACCACTAATTTAAATCTAGGGGGAAATTTTGATCAGGAGTAGGATATTTGCATGGTGTAAAAGTAGTCCTTCAGACAGCTTATTATTACAAGGGAGGAGTAATACAGAAATCACACATCATCTTGTCCAAGGTGATCAAATTAATCTCATTAATGAGGGGCAAATAGATATCATGTGTCTGTTACAGGTGACAGCTTGAGAAAGACACATCACCTCTTAAGTAGTATTCCTGCTGAGAGTATATGACTTGAATTTAGTCATGAAGAAATGTCAGGCAAACCTCAGATGAGGAATTTTCTATTTAAAAAGGTGGGTAGTGAATGGTTTATTAAAAATATTAATGTTGTAAGAGACTTAGGAAGATTGTAGAGATGATCCAAAATAAAGAAGGCAAAAGAGACATAACAATGAAATGAAATACCTAAACTAGACTGAATCCTGATCTGAAAAGAGAAAAATATGTTGTAAAGGCCATTATTGGCCCACTTGACAAAATTGGAACATGTACAGTAGGTTAGACTTTTTTTTTTTAAAAAAAATCAGTGTTTCTGAAGTTAGTAAATTATGTTGAGGCTACGTGGGAAAATAACCTAATTTTATTGATTGATTGATTGATTGCCATACTGGGGATTGAACCCAGGGGTGCTTTACCACTGAACTACATTCCCAGCCCTTTTTATCTTGTATTTTGAGACAGGGTCTAAAATGCCCAGTCTAGCCTTGAACTTGGTGATGCTTCTGCCTCAGCCTCCTTAGTAGCTGGGATTACAATCATGTGCCACTGAGCCTGCTCCCCGCTCCCTTTTTTTTAAAAAAACTTTTTTTTTTAGTTGTTGAGGGACCTTTATTTTATTCATTTATTTATATGTGGTGCTGAGAATTGAACCCAGGGCCTCACACATGCAAGGCAAGTGCTCTACCACTGAGCCACAACTCCAGCCTCCCCCCTCCCTTTTTATTGTGGTGCTAGGTATGGAACTTGGGGGCTAAAGATGCTGGGCAGGTGCTTTACCACTGAGGTACATTTCCAGCCCTGACCTAATACACACTGGACAGTGTAGGGACAGAGGGCTATGAATATATAATTCACCGTCTGAATATTATAATACAGTCATGCTCCTTGAAGAATTGTTATTTGTTTTTTCAGAAGCTGCAAAATGGCTGATAATTTGGACGAATTTATTGAAGAGAGAAAAGCCAAGTTGGCCAAAGACAAAGCAGAATTGGAAAGTGATCCACCTTACATGGAAATGAAGGTAAAATTAATAATTTTCCTACAAGATGTTTTATTGAGATTATTTCTAAGGATTGTACCTGTAAAAATGCAAAAAATCATCTTCTATGAGTGAGAATCTTCTCTGTTTCATATTTTAATTTGGTATGTGCTATGTTATTCTAAATCTAAGAGCCTGACTCCAAACAAGATTTCAGTGATTTGGGGCTGGGATTGTAGCTCAGTGGTAGAGCGCTTGCCTCGCATGCGTGAGGGCTTGGGTTCGATCCTCAGCACCACATACACAGCAATAAAATAAAGACATTGTGTCCATCTACAACTAAAAAAAAATTAAAAAAAAAAAAAGATTTCAGTGATTTTTGAGTGCTGTTTTTCTTTTGTGATGTTTTATATCTCACAGTATTTCTCCTCTCTGTTTTAGTGAATAATTACATGCTTCATAAGATGATTAGGAGACAAGTTCTTGTACAGGGAACTTCCAGAATATAACCAAATGTAAAAGGAAATTCTTGTTTTATATGAAAGAGTTAAATTATATAATGAGTTGATTAAAACAATTTTCTTTGAAATGTACAGCAGTGAATTTGTTAGGATTGTTTGCTTAGTACCATTTGCTTTTCAGAATATAAATTTGTTAAAATAATTGTTTCTGAAAGCATTGTTTATAAAGTTTTCAGAGTTTTTCTCATTTTGGTCAAAGAATTATTCATCCATTTAGCAAATGCTTAATGAGATTGTGCTAGGTACTATGCTCTGAGAATATTGTACTAATCTAGACAGATATAGCATCATCTCTAGTGTAGTTAATCAGATATAGCATATAGATTAGTCTGTGCCGGAGAAATACTATGAGATATAAAACATCACAAAAGAAAAACAGCACTCAAAAATCACTGAAATCTTGTCTGGAGTCAGGCTTTCAGATTTAGAATAACACAGCTTATACCAAATTAAAACCATACATTTTGGTTTGCCCAAGTGATTTTTTTGGCTTACCTGTTGTCTGTGTCTTATCTGGTTTAGCATTTCTCCTGGACATGGTATCCTGATTGAGATGATAGATAATTTGGACACTCTGGTTATAATTTTACTTACATTGGTAATATTTATTGAGTGCTAACTACAGACAAGACATGTACTGTTATTTTAATTTTCTAGATGAGTTAATTGACACATGAGAAAGTTAAGTAATGAGACTAAAATAATGAAGGTTGGTGGAATAGGCTTTGATCCGTGGCAGCTTGACTTCAGTGCTTGTTCTCTAAGCCATCCAGCTAGGTTGCCTTTTTTCCATAATTTGCCATGAACAAGCAAACAAGCTGTCATGCCAAAGACTTTTTTTTTTGGATGGTATTGGAGATTGAACCCAAGGCCTTGCACATGCTAGACATGTGCTATGCCACTGAGCTACATCTTGAGCTCTGTGTATTTCATTTCATTTAGTCATAACATCCCTGTAAAGTGGGGGGACATTTTTTTTGTTATACACTTCAAAAAATTAAAGCTCAAAGGAGTTAAATAATTTTTCCAGGTATACAGTGGGGGATGCAGGATTGGAACCTTCATTCAAATCCAAAGTCTATGTTCTTCATCACTCTAGTACAGAGGGCTAGCATATGATGTTAGGGGTTACATAATTTGGGGTACGTAGGTTTAATGTAGGTTTATTATAATCTCTAATGTTAATATATAAATAATAATCTTTAAGTCGCAGTTCAAGAATCACCTGCTTATTGAGGCTTTGTAATCCTTCTCACAGCATTTCTGGGCTTCCTAACCTTGCTTCCCCCCCACCGCCATATAGCTCTTCCTTGTCACTTTTTACATGTCACATGATGTAATTATCTATTATCTTTATCACTTGTATCCCCAACATTTCACAGTGAATATTTGTTAATGAGTTAAATATTCAAATATTTATTATAGTGTTTAAATGCTTTTGGCTAGTTTCTTGTCTTATGCTTAAATTTCTTCACCGATGTGCTGTGTAATTTTGTCAAGGCATTTAATGTAAGTTTTGATGAATTTCATGTTTTCTGGGGTCCTCTTCCCCCACTGATTTGTAAATATTATGTCTTGTTCAGGGAAAGGCATCAGAGAAACTTTCTGAAAATAGTAAAATATTAATCTCCATGGCTAAGGAAAACATACCGCCCAACAGTCAACAGACCAGGAGTTCCTTAGGTATGTTATTAGATGTGTTAAACCCATTTTAAGATATCCTTAGCAGGCAGTTGTGAAAGAAGTTTGTCTTGTCAGAAAAAAAGATTCTTTGGAATCGTGCTAACTTTCCTTTGTGGAATCTTACATGTGACATGATCTACATATGAAACAACTCATACTGAGAAACTTGTACCTTTTTTATGTGATATTGTCTTGGTTATGATTTATGGAAATCACAGCAGCAAGTTTTGTTTTTAACATAATTACAGATGAAAAATTTGAATGGAATTGTATATGTGTGTGAGAGAAGAATAGAGAAACTATTATTTATGAAATAAAAATAGTGGACTTGCTTTTGTTTAAAAGTCAAAGAAATATAAAGGATATAAAATGTTGTTTGATGAAAGACCGTCATTTAATTATTGATGACCTTATTATAATTGTGAAGATGTGAACACTACAGCCATGCTGATTCTTTTTCTTTTTTAATATTTTTTTAGTTGTTGATGGATCTTTTTATTTTGTTCATTTATTATTTATATGTGGTGCTGAGGATCGAACCCAGTGCCTCACGCATGCTAGGTAGGCGCTCTACCACTGAGCTCCAGCCCCCAGCCATGCTGATTATGGTTTGGTATAAAAATACTTTTTGGCTTATTGGGAAGTATCCTTTTTAAAGAAAATATATGAATATTTAAAAAGTACATCTTGTGAATTATTGATGATGATTGAAACTTTTTATAAAAACTCAGATATGATGAATTTTTTTGGTGAAAGTTTTTTTTGGTACTAGGAATTGAACTCAGGGGCACTTGGCCACTGAGCCATATCCCCAGCCTTGTTTTGTATTTTTAGAGAGAGAGTCTCACTGAGTTGCTTAGTGCCTTGCATTTGCTGAGGCTGGCTTTGAACTCTCCATCTTCCTACCTCAGCCTCCCAACCTGCTAGGATTACAGGCGTGTGCCACTGTGCCTGGCAAAAGCATTTTTTTATATGCTCTATTTTTCATGACCTTAAATGATATTCTTCCTCAATATAGCTGCTTTGCCTTTCTATGCCACTGGATAAAAAGGATGCTAGCTTTGTGTCTCTATCAGAAAAACAGCTCAAAATGAATGCTCTACTTTTAGAATCTGATATATAGGTAACTCTTTCACTTTTGAGTCTTACAAATTATTAGCTAATATACAGATTTAGTGAATTAAAGTATTATATTTTGGTGAAATTCCTTTATCTCTAAGTCCCTCAATTTAAAAAAAAATTTTTTTTAGTTGCTGATGGGTCTTTATTTTATTCGTTTATTTATGTGTGGTGCTGAGGACCGAACCCAGTGCCTCAAATGTGCTAGGCAAGCGCTGTACCACTGAGCTACAGCCCCAGCCCCTAAGTCCCTCAATTTAATTATAAAATAAATTGGATATATTTTAGTCCTAAACTTTTATGAACTCTATATTTGATTATTCTAAGGGATAATTTTAGAAAAGTTTAATTGAACGTTCTTTCAAGCACTTGGGTCACTAAGGTCATACAGAATCACTTTGAAATTCTTGGGTTCCCCCTTGGTTCTAGTTGGGTTGTTATGCCTTTGGGACCTGGCATGAGCTATTTGTTTCCTTATTTTACTAATTGACATGTATCTTAAAAGGTTGTGTGGGCAGTGATTGAATACATATGAAAAGAAAACCAACACATAAATGAACCATAATATGAATTTTCTTTCTTTTTTACATTTTTTTAAAGGTAGTTTTTTGATTTTGAGATTTATCTGACCAATTTAAAAATTATTCTTTGACCATTAGATTCATACACATGGAGAGTTTGATGTATAACTTGAAGATAGTGACCTCTGCCTATTGTTTATTTATTTATTTATTTTTGGTACTGGGGGTTGAACTCAGGAGTACTTGACACCACTGAGCCACAAAATAGCCCAGCCCTATTTTGTGTTTTATGTAGAGACAGGGTCTCGCTGATTTGCTTAGTGCCTCAATTTTTCTGAGGCTAGCTTTGAACTTGTGGTCCTCTTGCCTCAGCCTCCTGAGCCGCTGGGATTATAGACATGTGCCACCGCACCCAGCCATTCCCAGCTTTTTTGTTTTTTATTTTGAGACAAGGCCTCATTCATTTTCCCTGTTTGACCTTGAAATTGAAATCATCCTGCCTCAGCCTCCTGAGTAGCTGGGATTACAGGTGCCATTATGCTCAGTAGAAAAGAGGTTTTGAATGAATTAATTAAATGTCTTCATTGCAAATATAAAGTCAGTTTTCTTGGCCTTGTAGAATTTGATTTTTAAAAAATCATTATTTGAAATAATAATTATTTTTGACTTGCATTGAATCTTATTAAATAATAAGATGTTATTTGCCTTTTTTTGAGACAGGATTTTGCTATGTTACTTAGGCTGGTTTCAAATTCATTGGCTCAAGCAGTCTCCCCACCTCAGCTTTCTGAGTTGCTGGGAAATTTGATTTTATAATTTTATAAGCATTTTGTTACTAACCTCTTGCCTGAATAATTTGTGGTCTTAACATTAGGCCAAATACATAGGTTTTGACATTGGGAAAAGTGTAATTTGGCAATTGAGAGTTTTCCTTAAATGGTTTCAACTAGGAACCATTAAAAAAAAAAAGGTCTAACGAGGTCAGTTTGGAAATTATGTATTGTCTTAATGCTCTGTGATACCATGGTAGGGTGAACAATTGAGCATAATAACAATCAGAAATATATACATTATAAATATTCATTTTAGCTAATGAAAATAATACAGCTTGCAGTATATAACTCTCATGTAACACATTTTTATGATTTTTATAAATTTATTTCTGTCAGACACTGAAATACAGGGATAATGTTATCCATGTGGCTCAATCTTCCACCATTTTACCTCCTATAAGAGAAGTTGAGATAGAATTACAGTGAGTTTTGATAGTGGTTATCTGAGTTGGACCAAAATTTCACAGGTTAAGGACACAGTCCTCTCTGAGACTGCCCTCACTTTCAACACCAGCTCTAAGTACAGGAATCCCTAGGTCACATAATTCTTGGTAGCTGGTTAGAAATGTGGGGGTATCCACTACCCCTTTAGGTTCAATAATTCACTAGAATGACTTAAAGAATTCAGGCAAGTGCTTACTTAGGATCATATTTAACCCAAAGTATGCAAATCAGAACTAGCTAAAGGGAGAGGCACATAGTGCAAGGGGAGAGAGGGTCCAAATGTGAATTATCTGTCGGTCTAGGGGTACCCAACATCACCTTCCTGGTGTATCAGTACATGAGAGTATACAGTGTATTGCCAACTAGGCTAATCTGAGTTTCATTGAGTTTTTGTTGGGGTTTAATTGTTTAGGCCTGGTTGAATCATTACCTATTGGCTCAGTCTCCAACCTACTTACTCTACTTAGGTACGGCTGGGTCACATGGCTCAGGGACCAACCCTCTAATCACATGGTTGGTCTTTTTTGACATGGCTGGCCCCCATCTGTGTCATCTCTCTCTCTCTTTTTTCTTTTTTTAGTATTGGGGATTGAACTTAGAGGTACTCGACCACTGAGCCACATCACCAGCCCTATTTTGTGTTTTATTTAGAGACAGGGTCTCACTGAGTTGCGTAGCGCCTTGACGTTGCTGAGGCTGGCTTTGAACTCACGATTCTCCTGTCTCAGCCTCCCAAAGTGTTGGGATTACAGGCGCGCATCACCATGCCCAGCTTGTGTCATCTCTTTATTATAAACTTTCTAGTAGCTTACTATGACTTACCTCATATAAATTATTAGGTGAGGTACAAGAGACCTACCATGAATAACAAAGATACTGCAGGCCAGTATTCCTCATAAATAGAGATGCCAGAATTTTCAACAAAATATTAACAAGTTGAATTTAGCAGTGTATAAAATAATTATTAATTGTAGTCAAGAGATTTATCCCAGGAATGCACGTTTAGTTTGTAACATCTGAAAATTAACGTAATGTACCAAATTAATAGAGTTAAGGACATGATCATCCCAGTAGATCCAGGAAAAGCATTTGACAAAATCCAGTACCCACTCAGGATAAAAAAGATCACGAAACTAGGAATAGAAGAGATCTTCATCTCAAAATAGGAAATCTGTAACATACTTATTGCCAACATCATCATAATGTTTTATGACTATATGCTTTCCTCTTAAGAGCAGGAACAAGGCAAGGATGTCTGCTTTCACAACTTCTATTCAACATTGTACTGAAGGTTCTAGCCAGAGTAATGAGGGAAGAAAACGAAAAGGCATCAAGGTTAGAAAGAAGTAATAAAACTATGTTTATTTGTATATGACATGATTCTGTTTCTAAAAAATCTTAAGGAAGCCACAAAAATTATTAGAACTAATAAATGAGTTTAGCAAATTCAGAGGAAATGTGATCAGTATATAAAAATCCTATTTTTGTGATAGCAGTGAATGGTCTGAAAATAATATCAAGTAAACAGTTCCATTTATAGTAGTATGAAATAAATGAAAAAGTACAAGATTATACATAGAAAACGACAAAACATGGCTGAGAGAAATTAAAGAATGTCTAAGTAAATGGAGAGACATTCTTTGTTTTTGAACTGGAAATTTCTCAGTGTCAGGACTGCCAAAACATGGAAAAGATAAGGATAGCATTTTGGAAGCTACATAATGAGACAGCAAGCAAATTCAAATTACTCTTCTGGTAAGTTTTTCTTTAACAAAGCTAGCATTTTTATTGTCAGTGTTTCTAATATTTTAAATTTCAGTGAACTAAATCATTATTAGCTTTGCTATTTTTTTAATCTTATTTTACTTTTTTGGTACTGGGGATTGAAACCAAGAACACTTTACCACTAAACAACATACTCAGTCTTTTTTATTTTTTATTTTGAGACAGGGTCTTGCTAAGTTGATGAAACAGGCTTTGGACTTGTGATCTTCCTGCCTCAGCCTCCCAAGTTGCTGGGATTACAGGTGTGCACCATTGTGCCTGACTAGTTTTACTATTTTTATTTTATTTTATTTTTTTTAAAATATTTATTTATTTATTTTTTAGTTTTAGGTGGACAGAATATCTTTGTTTTTATGTGGTGCTGAGGATCGAACTCAGTGCCTCACGCGTGCTAGGCGAGCACGCTACCACTGCGCCACAATCCCAGCCCCAACTATTTTTAAATTAAATTCTCTATACATTTATAACTGATGGTGAGAGTTCTTAATGTTTTGACAAACATTTGTAAAAGTCACAGAAAAATTGTAGTTTTCCCATTGCTGTACAATTTCAGTTTGCTTGGTGAATTTTATAGTCCTGCAGTACTATTCAAAGCAAGAAGTACTGTGTATGTTGTTCAAATGAGCTTTATTGAGGAATGCAATATTCATTTAATATTTAAAAGTTAAATCTGTGTAATTTATCATCTTAACAAAATAAAGGCAAAGAAATCATGTAATTATTGATAAATGCAGGAGTACTAAGCTCCTTCATCTGATGAAGTATAGCTCCAAAGCCCCCTTTTTAAAATATCACAATGGTAAAATACTGATTTCTTTTTCCTCAAGTTTAGGAAAAATATAAAGTTTTTTTCTATCACTGAGTTTTAAAAATATTTTACCAGAAGTTCTAATCAGTACAGTAAGGCAAGAAAAAAGGTGTAACATTTGGAAAAGTGGAGTAGGAGTATCATTGTTTATAGATTATGTGATTGTTTAGGTAGAAAATCAAAGAATCTGCAAAGCATTAGAATTAGTAGTCAGTTTTACAAAGTTACCAGATATGAGGATATACAAATTAATTTGTATTTCTATATGGTAGCAGCAAACAATTAGGAAATGAAATTGAGGGCTGGGAATGTGGCCTGGTGGTAGAGCACTTGTCTAGCATGCAGGAGGCCCTGGGTTTGATATCCAGGTACACACACACACACACACACACACACACACAGGTATTCACATTTATACTCCTAGTTTTCATCATTAGTAAACCTCTTGTTTTTAAAGATGTGCAAACAAGAGAAGATGAAAGAAAAAAATGAAATGGAAAACATTTATAACTGTATTAGAAATACCAAATACAAATAAATCTAACAAAATTAGGACTGCATGAAACTTTGCTGAGAATATTTTAAGAAGTCTGAATAAGTGGAGAGAGATTGTTTTCATGGATTTTTAAGGTTCAGTTGCTAAAGACTGAGATTGATTTATTAGTTTTCCTCCTATTTCTGTAGATCCAATGCAGTACCAATAGGCTTCTTGGTTAAGCTGATTTATAAGGGAATAAAAAAAACATCTGTAAAGCTCCGACAGTAAAGGAACAAAGTTGGAGGACTTAGTGTTAGATGTCAGTATTTATATAAACTGATAGTAGTTGAGATAGTTTGGGCATAAAGTTTGCAATATAGACTATTGAAATAGAACAAAGGGCACAGAAACAGATCTATTTATATATAGTCATCTGATTTATGATATAGGTGCCTCTGCAATTCAGTGGGAAAAAGATGGTCTTTTCAATAAATCATGCTGGATTAATGAGATGGCCATCATATAACAAAACAAAAAACAAAATAAAAATCAACCTGTACCTCATATTACATGCATTGTTAATTCAAGAGGGATCATTGACCTAAATGTAAACCTAACACTAAATAGCTCTTAGAGAAAACATAGAAGAATGTCTTCAGGGCCTTGTAAGGGAATATGGTGTTTGTAAAATTTCTTAAATAGGGCTTGGAAAGTGCTAACTATAAAGGAGGAGTTTAATTATTTGGGCTTCATTAAAATTAAGAACTGCTACTCAAAGACACTTAAGAATGTGAAAAGGCATCTATGGTATAGTAAGATATATTTGCAGTTTTTATGAAGGGTGTGTGTGTGTGTGTGTATGTATGTCTGTCTGTGTCAGTGTGTGTATCTTTTACAGATCAATAGGAAAACGTTTCATTTTAAAATTTGTGCAAAAGACTTTGATAGGCATTTTGTAGCTATGGAGACTCACATGTATTTTAAAAGGTGCTCATCATCATTATCATTATCATTAGGAAAATGTTGATTAAAGCTACAGTGAAGACTCTATTGCATATGAGTAGAATGTCTTAGATTTAAAGGACTCCTAATACATAAATTGGGAATGGTATGAATGAATTGAGGATCATTGATTGCTGGTGGAAATGTATAATGGTATAACTTTGAAAAACTGGCAATATCTACAAAACCCTGTTAGTGGCTTAACAGTTCCATTCCTAGATATATAGAGAGAAATACATGCATGTGTCCACCAAAATATAAGTACAAAAATGTCAATAGAGCTTTGTTCAGAGTGGTATATCTCTACCCCCAGCAGAAGGAAACAACTCATATGTCTGTTCACAGTAGGATAGTTAAAAATTGTGACATTCATATAATGGAATACTACATAGAAATTCAAAAGATGAGCCGCTGCTTCACTCAACCGTGTGGGTGAATCTCAGACCTATTGAGTGAAAGGAGCAAGATGTGAGAGAGTATAAACTATGATTCTTTTTGAGGTTCAAGAATAGGAATAGCATTGATAGAAGTTTGAATACTTTTTAACCTCGGGAGGGGATATTGATGAAGAAGAGGTATAAATGTACATTCTGAGGTACTATAAATCTCCATCTGGTTTGTAGTTACCCGAGTGTATGGAAACTCATTGAATATTGTGCGTAAGGTTGTACTCTTTGCCGTGTATTGTTTGTAAGTTTCCAAAATTAGGCTTGTAGGAGGTAGTTTTCTTTGCCTTTTTCTATATGTTATGGTTTAGATATTGTGTCCCCCAAAAACTCCTATGTGAGACAATGCATGGAAGTTCAGAGGTGAGGTGATTGGGTTGAGAGCCTTATCTCTATAAGTATGTGTTTCACTTGAATGTATTAGCTGGGTGGTAACTGTAGGATGGTATGGTTTGGATAGAGGAGGTGGGTCACTAGAGGTGTGCCTTTGGGGCTTATATTTTGTCCTTGTTGAATAGAGCTCTCTCTTTGCTTCCTGATGCCATGTCCCCAGCTGCTTTTCTCTACCATACCCTTCCACTTTGATGTTCCGCTTCACCTCAGGCACACAGCAATGGAGTTGGCTGTCGGTGGACTGAGGCTTCTGAAACCATGAGCCCCAAATAAACTTTTCCTCCTCTAAAATTCTTCTTGTCGGGTCTTTTGGTCACAGCAGCAAAAAAGCGGACTAAAACAACCATGGGAAGCTCTCAAAATGAGTACGTAGTTTGTAATTTACCAGAAAATTTAGATTTACTGGTACCTGTACCTGTGACAAGAGAAACCAGCAGGATAATTTAAGGATCCTAAAGTTTGACAAGGCAATAAAAATCATATTAAAATTCATTATTCCATTGTTTTTACTATTATTTCTGCTGCTGCTAGTGTTTTTCTTGCTATTACTATCAGCTAACATATTAAGTGCTTACTGTGTGTTAGTTGCTGTGCTAGATTCTTACTTAGACCTAGAGAGTAGATATCATGCTTATTCCTCTTTGTGAATTCCAGGCTATTATGCCTTTCCTTCTCCCTATAATCCAATAGTTTGAAATTCACTCTTGCACCCACTACTTTCTTGCTGCAGTTATTTAGTTTCCAAAATATTTTTCTCTTTTGCAAAATGCCTTTCCTAGTCTTTTACTCATTTAAAAAATTGAATGACTTTATGCACTACCTTAATTCCTTAAGATTTTAGTACTTTTTACTTTTTTGACCTTTCATTTTATGATATTGTCCTCTGCTCTTCCTCAGCCACCTATCCATGCCAGTGGTTCTACTCTAGACCTGTGTAACTAAATTAAAGTTGTGTGCATCTCACTCTTTGCTGACCACTTCACTTTTCTGACTGAGTCTCTCTTGAACCTTGCTTTAAACACATATTTGATTCTAAATAATTGATCCTACCAGGACCTACAGTTCTTTGATTCTACCCCTTATAATGACATTCTATCCTCATCATTTCCTTTTTTATGCAGCCTGAATTTTGTGGTCCAATATTTATTCCCTTGCACACTCACATTTCTTGCCTCTTTTTCCTCTCATTTACTTGGCAAGATATCCTCTAATTAAACTATTTAAGATGAGGTGCCTCATGTTAGCCAGCACCTGTGTAGTGGGACCTAACGCTGCTGGGTAATTCTACTACATTTCCCTAGTCCATGTCACCCCAACTGTCCTAGTTCATTTTTTTTTTCTTTGTCTCTTCAACTCTAGCATATACTCTCGCCAGTGGTTCTACTTTCTATTTCATTAGCCCTTAGATTTTTTTTAGAATTTAAAAATTATTTCTTCCCCTTACATCTTTCAGCCAGTTCACATCAATACCTATATATTCTGCTTTGCCTTCTGTTACGTTGGTGAATTGTATTTGTGCCTTAGATCAGTTCTTCCACTTGTATGTTAGTCCTTTTTACTTAAAATTTCACTTCATTAGTTTGCCCTTCCATCTGAATCATACCAATTTTTTCATCTCTAGTAGTGGGATCCTTTATATCAGAATACAACCATTAATATACTTGTTTTATAAAATCCTTTATACTCCTCAGGCTACTGCCAATTTTTTGGTTCTTTATCACAAAACTTGTTAACAGGGTTGTCTGTCTTTTTTATCTCCATTTCCTCTCACTTCAACTTTCTTTACTGGAATTTCTTTTATATTGTTTACCCACAAAGTTCAAGGTCAGTAATAGCTCCTAACATAGCTACATTAAATGTTCAGTTCTCAAATCTCACGTTAGCAGTTATTTCCTTCATTTACCTGATAGTCATTTACTTCTTTTTTTTTGGTGCTGGGTATTGAACTCAGGGGCACTCGACCACTGAGCCACATTCCCATCCCTATTTTGTATTTTATGTAGAGACAGGGTCTCACTGAGTTGCTTAGTGCCTCACCATTGCTGAGGCTGGCTTTGAACTCGCGATTCTCCTGTCTCAGCCTCCCAAAGTGCAGAGATTACAGACGTGCATCACCACGCCCGGCTCATTTACTTCTTGAACTACTTCCTTCTCTTGACTTTCAGGACTACTCTTTTGATGGTCCTCCTACCTTTATTAGTTCTTCCTTGTATAGAAAACTGTTAAGATGGTAGATGTGGAACTGCCTATCCTTACAAAGACCTGTTAACAAGGTTGGGCTGAGCCTGGAACTTAGCTAGTAAACAGTTCCCTACATGGATACAAATCATTCCTTAAATGATAAGAACAGTGTATTGTGTCCAGAACTGTTTGTAGAAACCATATGGTTTATGCTGAACACCCATTTTTCTCCTGGGGAGTTTGGAGTCTTGACACATTTTAGGCAAGGATGTCTTTGTGACTAGTCCAGTAAAAGTAATTTCATAATGAGCTTCCTTGGTAGATGGAAACTTTGTCACAACTTGTGGCTGAAGGAGTTAAGTCTGTCCTGTGTGACTACTGAGGAAGAACTTTTGGAAGCTCGCACCTAGTTTCTTCTGGACTTTGCCCTATGCATTGTTTCTCTTTGGTTATTTTGCTTTGTATCTTTACAGTGAGTACAGTGACTTCTGCATCCTGTTTGCCAGTCACTGAACCTTGGGGTGGTATTAGGGGCTCTCCATCTACGCTGTTGCCTTTTTTTATGGTACCTTTTCAGCTCCTTCACCTGTAAGTTTTGGTACTGCAGACATCCCATCTTCTGTATCTTAAGTCCCTTGGTGTTTTTAGGTGGGGACATTTCTAGACCTTATTTCTCTTAAATCAAAATGCCATTTATCAGTATTTCAGGCTCTACAGTTCACTAGATTTATTTTTCATATCCTGAGCTGCTGTTTTGTAACTCTGTAAAACAAAAAGATTATAAAGTACCAAAGTAAGATAAGGAGATTTTGTTCTAGAATTATATGGTATGTTTTTAAAAAAATAATCAATATAATTACTGGAAATCTGTGAAAGAAAGAATTATCACAAAAAATTCACATTGTTGTAATTTAAAAGTAATATCAGAAAACAAGCAGCACCAAAATTTATGTACCTTTTTTTTTTTTTGGTACCGGAGATTGAACTCAGGGGCACTTGACCACTGAGCCACATTCCCAGCCCCATTGTGTATTTTATTTAGAGACTGGGTTTCACTGAGTTGCTTAGCGGCGCTCTGTTGCTGAGGCTGGCTTTGAACTCAAGGTCCTCCTGTCTCAGCCTCTCCATTTGCTGGGATTACAGGTGTGCGCCATAACACCCGGGTTATATACCTCTAAAATTTAGGCTAAGGTACAAATTACAGCTAATGTAAAGGTTTTATAAAATAAAGGAAGTTATTAATGTTTTCACTAATTTTTAGTTGTACTTTTTAAAAAACTGTTGTTGTTGTAGATGGGCAGAATGCCTTTATTTGCTTTTTTAATGTGGTGCTAAGGATTGAACCCAGTGCCTCATACTTGCTAGGCAAGCGCTCTGCTACTGAGCTACAGCTACAGCCCTAGTTGTACTTTCAATCATCACTCTTTTAACATATCCATAATGAAATCCTAGACACTTTTTTGTTCAGTTTGTATGAGTCAGATGGGTTCTTGTAGTAATATGATATTTGTGAGAGTACATGTTCTCCTCAATTAGTCACATCTCTTTATAAATCATGTGCTTATGTAGAGGCCTATTATTATTTGCTAAAATTTGTCCTTTGTTTTTACATAGTACTTTCTGATGGTATAATCATGGAATATAATTATGAAAAAAAGGTGAATGTTTTGTGGTGATTTGTTTTATAGAGTGCTTACTATGAATATTATGTTAGAAGATAAATTGCTTTTGAAAAGATTATATGCTTTAATTTTAAATATTTTATTTACCCTACAACTGCTGGAGAAAGTAAAAGCTTGTGGTTATTATAATCCTGAAGCATAATGTTAACTGTTTTAGGGTCATTGATGTTTACCTGATGAAGTGACATCACTTCAAATGACCTTAAAATGCCACTAATAATTTACTTGCCACTAGAACCATCAGAAGACAAAAGCTGAATAAGTAAGTCTCATCACGGTCTGTTATGGTTTGGATGTGAGGTGTCCCCCAGAAGCTCATTTGTGAGACAATACAAGGTTTGGAGGAGAAATTATTGGATTATATAGCCTTAACTTAATCAGTTGATTAATCCCTGATGGGATTAACTGAGTGGTAACTTGAGGGAGGTGGGGTGTGGTGGAAGAAGTGGTTTGTTGGGGACTTGGCTATGGGGTACATATTTTGTACCTGGAGAGTGGAGTCTTTCTCTCTCTGCTTCCTGATCACCATGATGTGAGCTGCTTCCCTTCCACACCCTCTCCCGCCATGATGTTCTGCATCACCTTGAGCCCCGAGGAATGAAGCTGGTCTTCTGTGGACTAAGACCTCTGAAACTGTGAGCCCTCAAATGAACTTTTCTCCTCCATAATTGTTCTGGTCAGGTTTTGTAGTCACAGCAGCAAAATAGCTGACTAAAACACAGTCTTAGCTCGTTAAGTCAATTAAGATGCCAATATTAATTCATAGTTAAAAATTAGAAAATTTAAAGTGTTTCTTATAGTTCTTAATTTTTATGAGCTATTTCCAATGCTGTAAAAATTTTGGTGCCAAATGACACAAATAAGAATTATTAAAAAGTTAGTGTTCTCTGTTGACTAAACCTTAAATTTATAAAATTATAAATAATTCCAAAAGCATCACACATGGTTATCTACTAGGACAATTATTATAAATGCCATTTGAATAAATAGTAAAAACCATATACTCTTGATAAATAAAATCAAACAATATGAACAGTAATTTATAAGTGAAAATAAATCGTGTCCTGCCCCCCCCCCCCCCCATTTTTCCATGTAAACCCACCAAATAGAATGGAAAAACACTGATAAAATCCTTCTTCAACACATGACTTATACAAAGCTGTACATTGCTTGAGCCTGTTGGGATATAACATCTTTGCAGCATTGTTGTCTGTTTCTCCTTGACACAGTAGAATAATCATTGTGACCTTATGTAACTAGAAATTTAACTCTGGTTACTAATTACTATTTCTCCTCTTTCTGCAGTCAGACTGCCAAAAGCAGAAAGAAAATACTGAGAATAGTGTGTTCCCTATCCCTGCCCCTTTTCTCATTACTTCTTGCTCAGGCATTCCTTTATATTTTCATTTACACATTGATTTGATAAACATTTCTTGAGCACAGTTGTGTGCCTGGCATTATAAAATTGAGTAAAGCATGGGGCTTACCTTCGTGATCTTATAGTTTAGTGTCATATGTGATACTCCATTCTGAATGTGAGACTCAAAACTCCTTCTCTCCTTAGGCTTAACTTCTGTATTTTTAAAAAGGTTTAGATTCCTTTGTGAGGAAAGAGTTCCTTTCTAAGATAATATAAAATTCCAAGCGTATAGAATGCTTTAGATTCTTTTGAAGAGTTGGGAGTCTGTGCTAGAGTTATCTCTAAGGAATCCTCTATTAAACTTATCACCAAGGAGTTAAACGGGCCAGAAGTATTTATCAAGAGAATTCTCCAGTGCTTATAGTGGGGAGTGGATTTTTGTATTCAGTAAAAATTAATAGACATCTATTTGTTTATACTACTTTGGTCTTCCCCCAGCCCAAGTATTTCAGTGATGTAATAAAGCAGTGATATGACACATGCTTGATAAGTTCCCATCATTTAGCTGCATTATGAGGAATAAGGCACAAAAATGGTGATTTTTATAGCAGTTTATAAATTGCAATTATTTCATTTATAGTGCCTGTAGTACTATAAATTTTTATTGTGTTTTGAAATGATAATTTTTAAATACTATAGTAGTATATTTAGGAGTGCTAAAAATGGGGAAAGAGGCTTTAGAAATCTGAATACTCATTTTATATCTGGTTCTTGACATAGTATTTTACTCTTCACTATTTGAAAAGTATGTGATTTTTTTAAACATCTCTATTAGAATATAATTCACATATTGTAAAGTTTACCATAAAGTATACAAACCAGTGGTTTTTTAGTATGTTTACAAGTTGTACACTTATCACTGTTGTAATTATCCCAACATGTAATTTAATTTTTGAATTTTATTAAGAGGAACACTACTCACAATGAAGGTTTTTTTCAAAAATTAACATCCATTCTTTTAATTATCCCATTTCTTTTTGGGATGATGATAAATTCTGGAAGTGAATAGTGGTGATAATTGTACAACAATGTGAATATATGTACTTATTGCCACTGAATTGTATGCTTGGAAGATTATTTAAATGGTAGATTTCATATTCTGTAAATTTTACCACAATAAAAAATTATGTAAGGGCTGGGATTGTGGCTCAGTGGTAGAGCGCTTGCCTTGCATGCATGAGGCACTGGGTTCGATCCTCAGCACCACATAAAAATAAATAAACAAAGATATTGTGTCCATCTACAACTGAAAAAATATTTAAAAAAATTATGTGAAGTCAGAACTGGTGGCTTAACTTCAAAATTTTATTTGAAATTTCATCCTCAGCAACACCTACCTGTCCCTAGTAATTTTTTTCTCAGAAACATAACAAAGATATTCTTGTTTGCTAAACAAATTATTAATCTTCCCAGACTGAGAATCATATATTAAAATTGTTGTAGATATTTATTTTCATAAAAATAAAAGTAAAATTGAAGCCAGGTGCAATGGCGCACTCCTGTAATCCCAGCACTTTGGGAGGCTGAGACAGGAGAATCACAAGTTCACAGCCAGCCTCAGCAACGGTGAGGTGCTAAGCAACTCAGTGAGACCCTGTCTCTACATAAAACACAAAATAGGGCTGGAGATGTGGCTCAGTGGTCAAATACCCCTGAGTTCAACCCCCTGTACCCAAATAAATAAATAAATAAATAAATAAATAAATAAATAAAATTGAGTGAAGAGGTGAGGTGATTAGTTTTCTTTGTTTTAATTTTGCTGTCCTTGAAAAACAAGATGCTTAATTATGCAGGATCATTTGAATTGGAAAAGTAAATATAACACACACATAAATGTATATGCAATAACATAAAAGTATTTTTTTAGATGCATAGAAAGGAGACAGAAGAAACCTAATATTGGTTTTTGTGAAGGGCAAGAGAATAAGGTAGTAAGAGTCCATAGGAATGATATTTTTCATTATGTCTATGTATTACCCATTGAAACATTTTACCTAAACGTTTCCTGATCCTATTCTCAGGATCAACATAACTATGTTCTTTCTTTCTTTGCTTTGATACAGGAGGTAAATGTGCTTGAAATCTAAAAATGAACTATATTACGTAGGAAATTATTTTCTTTCTAGGAATTGATTATGGATTAAGTTTACCACTTGGGGAAGACTATGAACGGAAGAAACATAAATTAAAAGAAGAATTGCGGCAAGATTATAGACGCTATCTTACTCAGGTAATGAGTTCCATTAATGAATTGGATCTTATGCTTTAGAATTCATCTTTTAAATTTGTTTTTATAAAGTATTAGTCATGTGTGTTGGTTTTTAGTGGTATTTAGTAAGGTAATATAGTCAAAATTGGGTGACATATGACTTTGGTAGAGAGAAAAATGATGCTGAGCACTCATGCCATAGAATAGCACAGGCTTTTCCTAAGGGATATAGCTCAGTGGTAAAGTGTGTGCTTAGCATGTGCGAGGTCTTGTGTTTGATCCCCCAGCACGTGGGGTTGGGAAAGCAGTAATCAGCAGACTCTGAACCTTTGGAATAGAGCAGTGGGTTCTAATTTAAATTAAATTGTGAAACACTGGTTAGTCATGTTCTCTGTAAAGTTATCATGGTTTCAAGGAGTCTAATTATGCTTTCCCAAGCCTTTACTTCCCCCAACCATATATTAAAATGATACGTGGAATTCTAGTTGCTAATTATTTTCCTATGAGCTAAGCTTATAACATTTGATTTAACCTATTTCTTAACTGCTAAAATCTTTGCTTTATGATTTAATGATTCATTTAGCAAAAATCTTATTTTAGGCCTATTTTTAAAATTATGTAATAACTAAATTTTTTCATTGTTTTAGAATGCAAATTACATTTTAGGTTATAAAAATATTTCAAATGATCATGATGTTTCTTGTCATCCTAAAATGATATTTGGTTTTTCCACTGCTTTATAATGTTTGTTTCAAATGTACAAGTGGTCTCTTACTTACTGTAATTTGCATATGGAGAGATGGACTTTGAGTACAATTTATCAACGGTTTGTTTTTCTTGACTTTAGGGAATTACACAAGCAAAAAGAAAGGTAGGGTCATCTGCAAAATATTCTCTTTTAGTTTTGTTTTTTTAAATATATACTAGCTTTCAATCATCTGCACTGATATGATTCAAGCCAATTAGAAAAACAGCTTCATTTGTCATTTCAAGACTTTTGAATGGTACCATTTTGTGTCTTTGCTTTTAGCCTTGCAAAATGACAGTCTACACATCAAAATTTCTCATTAATATAATCATTACTTTTGATTCCTGCTTGGCATTTGTCTTATTGTTTTCTTATGCTTCCTTTATAATATTCTGCAGCTATTGGAAGTTCATTTGTTTTCAGCATGATAGTTTTTGTTGACCAAATTTTGGTAATTACAGTATAGAATAGAATAGTCAAGATATTTGAAAATGTTTTGAACTCTATATTGTCAGGATTTGAATTGCTTGATATTTTTGCACCAAAAACTGGATTGCATTTGTAAATTTATATTGGAAAACAAAGAGAAGCAGTTTTATAGTTTTTCAAAACAATTTTTAAAGAGAATCTTATACCTTAATTTACCACTCAGCTAACATTTTTAAATTGCTCATCATGAAGATGTATCAGGTATGGATCCTGTCTTCAAGGGGTTTTAAATCTATTGGAGAGAACATTCATACAATTCAGAAAGTGATAACTACAACAAGATAAGGAAAGACCTCATAGTGGAAGATGTTATTTATTTTGTAAGGCATTACAGGATAGGTAGAATTTGGACAATCAAAAGAGAGAATCAAGGAGAGAAAGGTTTTTTTTTAAATATTTATTTTTAGTTGTAGGTGCACAGAATATCTTTATTTTATTTTTATGTGGTGCTGAGGATCGAACCCAGTGCCTCACATGTGCTAGTCAAGCACGCTACTACTGTGCCATAATCCCAGCCCGAGAAAGCTTTTTTTTTGACATAAAATATAGAAGCAAGCAAGGAGGACTTGAAGATAGACTTGCTTTTCCTGAGGCTGGCTTTGAACTCATGATCTTCCTTCCTCAGCCTACCAAGCTGCTGGGATTATAGGCATGAGCCACTGCACCTAGCTGTATAGATTCTTAACTTGATCACATTGCACTAATTCTCAGTCCATTCTCCATATTACTTTCCAGAATGATCCTTTTTTTTAAAAAAAATATTTTTGGTTGTAGATGGGCACAACAGCTTTATTTTATTTATTTATTTTTATGTGGTGCTGAGGATCGAACCTAGTGCATCACATGTGCTAGGCAAATCCTCTACCACTGAGCTGTACCCGCAACCCTTCAGGCTGATCCTATTCTTAACTGATTTAAATATATCTGTGTCTCTTCACTGACTTTAGGAAAAAGAATTTCAAATTCCTTAGCATGGCACATCTCTTTCAGGTCCCAGCCTCTCCAAAGGGAACTCATTTCTATTCTCACTCTCATTTTCTAGATGCCTGTGCTATATTATGTAACTTTAAAGAAAACTTTTTTTTTGGTTACAGCAAGTATGACCATCTAATGTACTGATGTCTCCCAAATTCTCAAATGTATCAGAGTTTGGGCACATTGTAGGCATTCACTATTTACCGAACAAATGAGAGAATGACTAAAATTCAGCTTTTTGAAAACTATGTTGTCCTTATTTATTTATTTATTTATTTTTCATTTTACTGAAAATCACAAACATTCTAGACTTCTGTTGAGAGGTTGAGAATGAGGAATTGCCCAATAAGGAGTGAGGTTTTTTGTTTTTTTTTTCTGTACTGGGAATTCAACCCAGGGGTGCTTTTCACTGAGCTATATCCCAGTCCTTTTTATTTTTTTATTTTGAGATAGGGTCTTGCTAAGTTGCTCAGTGTCTGCCTAAATTGCTGAGGCTGGCCTTGACCTTGCAATCCTCCTGCCCCATGATCCTCCTGCCTTGCCATCCTCTTGTCTTGCTGACCTCCTGCCTCAGCCTCTGAAGTTGCTAGATTATAGGCCTGACTCAGGAGTGAGGATTTATGACTCTTTTTCCAGACTAGGAATTCATATATATATATATATATATATATATATATATATATATATATATATATATATATATATATATTTGGTGCATTTATGAATGACTAGGTTTATAGTGTTTTGGTATATAGGAGGTAAACTGACTTAAGGGTTTGGTCGGGTGTCTTATTGTTTCCTTTGACAAAAAAGCTTTGTACAGTTCACTTTCAAGTGAACTTTTATAACATAGTACATTTGTAAGTTCACATTTAATGAAAATTTATTAATTACTTTGTTTTATTAACACTCTGTTCCCATAATGTTTTGGATATAATGCTATCGTATCAGTACACTGTATTGTAATTATTTGTTTAAATGTTTGTTTTCCTATTTGAACTGTAAAATTTCTTGAGTAGAGGGAACATAGACTTAACTGTTACCTCCCTATCACCTAAAATAGTACCTGTAAAGCATTAGTTGGTTGATGTTCTTTAATGAATAAATAAAACCAGACATATTAATAAGCCTTGATTGATTTAATCTTCATAACATGGTGATATAGATGACATTATCCCTGTTTTACCTATGAAGAAACTGAGGAGTTGAGTAACTTATTTCACCTTGACTTGCAAGTAGCAGTACCAGTAAGTTGGGGATTGTGTACATTTTTTTTTTTTTACTATTGCTTGTATTTGCTTTATGATGTTTACAGAGATTTTACATATTTTAGCCTCCTGGATACTTACACCAGCTTTGGCAGGTAGGCAGGGCAGGACCCATTCTCATTTATGGAAGAAATCTGTCAGACATATTAGCTGACTTGCTCAGTGTTATACAGCTAACAGGTGTTGGGGCTAGTTGTAGAGCCTAGGTCTTTTGCCTCCCAGTCTAGTGGCTCTGCTACACTGCCTCACTTAAATGCTTAATGAACATGAATGTAGGGACACATAAAGAAACAACATTCATAGTTTTTAATATTTTGTGAATTGAGTAGATCTTTTCTTTTTTAGAAAAAAATTATGGACATGCATAAAGATATTTGTGAGAAAGTTTAAAATTCACCTTAAGTACAAAAGAACAGAGCACTGAAAATGAAGAATATATGCTTAGGAGAATATAAATTGGAAAAGTTTTCTTTTTTTATGCTTTTAACCATTTCTAATCAATAAGCATAAATATATTGTAAATGAAAATTAAGTGCAGATTCTATTTTTTAGGGATCTGTTGAATGGAAGAAAATTCTCTTTTTTTCCAATAACTTTTGGTATGGACTGTATAGATAATGTAGTTTGTTTTAATCTCCATTTCATTCTTTTGCTCTGCATAATGTAATAATTTAGAATGTAGAATATAAAGACATTTATGGAACATTTAAAAACACAATTGGGTAATTTTTTTTTTTTAATGTGTGTATATACAGAAAAATTTTCTATCTACGGGCGAAACAGATCCGTCTACTCTGGGAGTTTCTCTTCCTATTGGTGAGAGGTTATCTGCTAAGGTAGGTGGATAGGAGTAGTTACTGTGGGTAGCCATTTTTTGAGGCATCAGAATCATGAGACAACACACTTCTAAGTTACATGCAAACAGATGATCACATAATTTTTCCAAATTTGAGTGTATTTCTTTTTTAAAAAAATCTATGATAGAGTCTCCAGTTGTGCTTTTTAAAAGAGTTTTGAACATTACATTTATAACCAGGTAATGTGATACATTTCTTTAATATGTTGATTTTTTTTCTTATTTGATTATAGTTAACTGAAAATTCAGAATTTATTATTTTTATTGGTTTCTGATCTACAAAGTTGGTGCTACATTACAGCAGTGAAATGAGTGCATATAGATATGAGGGTAGGAGCTAAATAAATGTGTATTTCAACCACTCCTCAACAACATGTACATATTTTTTAGAGGTGAAATGATAAAGCATTCTATACCTCTTATACAGACTCAATTCCCAAGGTAGAAATAATCTTTAAGACAAAATGGACAGATAATGTTTTAAAAGACACACCTCATGTTCTTTAACACTTAAGAAAATTTCTTGATGTAATGTATTTGTGTTTCAACAGAACATGCTCATTATAGTAATTTAGTATGTGTATAGTCTTGTTTGTTTGTTTAAAATATAATGAGAGCTATTTTTTTTAACCTTGGGAAGGAAATGGTTAGCCATAGGTGTTTCACAGATGGATTAGGGGATGTGAATGCTTTTGGCAGAATGACCCTGGTTTGGCTAAGATTGCTTTTGGTAAACAAACCTGAAATCTATTGATTTGTGCGGCATGCCTCTTTGGAAATGTCATCCAAGCTCTGTAAATACTGGAATATAAAGTGGAGAAGTTTCATAACTAGAGCAGATCTGTTCTCTTAAAGACCTCAATGTGCTAGTGGACCAAAATATGTAGCCATGTGTAAGTGTCAAGAGAAACCTGGGGAGCTGCAATGATGGTCAGACGTTTTTCTGCTTCTCTTCCTTGCAATGATTTGTGTTCTTGAAATTGTTAGTAAACCTTGATTCTAGTAGAAGCTCTGATTTGTATGATTCTGATTTGACATTAAGGTTCTTCCTGAAGTTGAAATTAACGTGGCCTTTTGATTTCTAATTTAAGGAAAGATTGAAACTTGAACGCAACAAAGAATACAATCAATTTCTCAGGGATAAGGAAGAATCCATTGAAAAGTTAAAACAGTTAGAAAAAAATACTGAGGTAGGTTTGCTTTTAAATTAAATTTTAATACCACAGGCTGAATGTTTGGTACTTATTTGAAAAGCTTTTTATGTTTTAGATATGTCAATTGGTTTTTCTTTAAACATTTAAAAAATTAAGCCAAATGGCGCCAGACACAGAACATTTAAACATTTAGTTTTGGAAACTACTTTATCTATTGAAGAACTTATCTTACTTTTTAAAATTACCTCATTGGTGAGATTTAATTTTAGAGATCAGTTTTATTAAGAGATTTTTGTTTATTAAGTTTTTTTTTCATACTGACATTTTCTAGTTCTCTATATGTTATTTTTCTTTTTCCAAGTTTTAGAATGATGTTACTAGGGCCAAAAGTTTACTATCTTCTGCATTCTTTGTGTTGGGAAAGGATTTAATTTGTAAGTAACATTTGAATACCAAAATATGTCAGGTAGCTTTTGGGATAGCAATTTGCATTTAGTTTATTTTCTGTTTTTATAGTTTGTGTTGCCTTTTCATTGATACTTAATAATTTTTATTGTACAATTTCCTTGAAGTTTTTTTTTTTTTCCCCAAAAGGAAAGACATTTGTTATGGGTGATTAAATGTCACAGTTGAGATGGTAGACTAAGTACAATTAAGTAATATTATCATATTAAAATTTGTTTCTCTTTTCTTTTCTAATTAAACAGCCTAAGAATCAAAGAAGTAAAAATTCTATTAGTCAAGTTAAACCTGATTTACCTCCACAAATACAAACATCTAGCACAAATTTAGAGGGTCCTAAGAGAGAGATTTTAACTTCAGAGGCATATGAAGAGCTTCTAAACCAGAGACGACTAGAGGAGGACAGATACCGACAGTTAGATGATGAAATTGAATTAAGGAATAGAAGAATTATTAAAAAAACTAATGAAGAAGTGGACATTTCCAATACAAAACATCAAAGGTTTGCTAGCAAGGCTGGCATTCCAGAAAGAAGATTTCGCAGGTTTAATGAGGATTGTGTTTTTGATAGACAGTATAACAGACCAGACCAAGATCCTGAAGTAACTGAAGAAATGGACGAGAGGTTTAGATATGAAAGTGATTTTGATAGAAGACCTTTGAGAGTGTATACAAACAACAGGTATTTATATCTTCATGTTTATTTTCCTTATTTGCTTTATATCATTGTTACTTTTTATCATTATGTTAGGGAGAAGGAATTTAATTTGATTTACTATATTTGATTAATTTTAAGTTTTATCAAGCACCATTATTTTTTTGTGCCATTAAGGGGGGAAAAAAAAACCAAGATGGGGACCCCATTGTAAAGATGGAACACTGACAGGCTATGTCCTTAATGTAAAAATGGGAAATAGACATTCCCAGAGAAAGGGGCATAAAGGAAACTTCCATGTCTCTTGGCACTGAATGGAGGGAGTAAACTACCAAAATCTTCCCTGGGAATTTGAACTGTAGATCATTGCTGATTCAAGTTTATAGTCTGAATTTATACTGCCAGAAATGTCAAACAACAACAAAAAACCCAAGGCAAGAATTTAGAGTTGTCTTGACTGATAGTGTCCCTAAATGACTGGCAGGATTAAAATAACTCCTCTTTTCAATAACTTGACTTAAAACCAGGTTGATGGCCATCACAATTTATGTTGTTAAGATATGGGGAAAAAATAATACCTTAACATAAATGAAATACAGTTTATTCCTTTAATGTTCATATGCTGTATGTATTTTCATGAAATATTTGTTTTATAGTTACTTCTGGAACATTCATATAAATGAAATGGCTTTTGTCTAAAAATAGATTTTCAGATGCTTTTCAGTTTCTTTGTTTTTATGAGACTGTAATTTCTTAACTACTACAAAGAGATCTTGTCATATTTGTCTTAATACTGAAAACTTGCCATATATTTGCCTAACTTTTGATAATAGAGTTATCACAAGGTGCCATATTTGTCATTCACTTCTTAACTTGGAAGGGCTATAAATCTAAATTTGGAAGTTTATGGGATCATTTTATTTATATTAGTCCAAATAGTTTACATTTTTAGTATTTTAGATAATTTTCTTAGGGGTAATGCTGCATATTCAGTATTCTAATTATGAATAATAATATAAATCTTTTACACTTCTATGTTTTCTATTTCTTATTCTGCAGCTGTTATGTCCTGCTCCCAAAATATTTTTAATATTCACTCTGACCTAGGCAATTTGGGTGAATTAGATTTTTGGCATTCCCATTGAATTTCAAAATCTAATCTGATCTGAATCTAATTGTATGTTAGAAAATACTTCAAATCCTATAATGTTTTATTTGAAAAGGGGATTTTATTTATTGAAATGTAGTAAAAAATTGACTAAAAGAAGTCTCCATTGGGAAACGATAGGTAATTTTGGACTCTTGGTGATACCTTCTTTGTAAATGAAAACTTTTTTTCCCTTTATGGTGTTTATTTTTAGAGTACAATGTAAGTATACCTTTTAAGTTTGAGATCTTTAACATGATGATTACTGTTTTGTTTTTTGTATATGTTACTTTCATTTTTTTAAGTTATCAACTCATCTCTCTAAAAGTTAAGGTGTTTCACATACATCTCTGGTGATTAGGATTATTTCCAACCCTCCCTTCAAAAAATATTTC
>PVHX01016789.1:30535-42190 GCA_004024805.1 Geosciurus inauris
TCACGCTTGTAATCCCAGCACTTAGGGAGGCTGAGACAGGAGAATCGCGAGTTCAAAGCCAGCCTCAGCAACGGCGAGGCGCTAAGCAACTCAGTGAGACCCTGTCTCTACATAAAACACAAAATAGGGCTGGGGATGTGGCTCAGTGGTCGAGTGCCCCTGAGTTCAATCCCCAGTACCAAAAAAAAAAAAAAAAAAATTTCATATCAGTATCTAGTAGTTTATATTTAATAGGCAGAGTGGTTAGTGGGAGAAATGACTCTGAGTGAAAATTTTGAGACAAAAGTATAAAGTTAATTTTCTTTCATTCTTCTAAGTTTATGTAGTTCTGTTTTTTTTCCCTTCTTAAAGCTAGTCTTTGATAAAATCTAGTTTTTGTTTATACTAATACTTTCATATTTTTGTCCGCTTCCAATTACCCTATAAATTTTTAATGTACCTTAATGTATTTATTAATAAAACATTTCCTTTACCTTAAAGATGGGAAACTGAAAGATTTGTCCTCATACTATGAATCACTGATTGTGTTCTTAAATAATCAATAAGGTGGTTAGCATTCAGTGTATGTTTATGTGTATCCTTTATTTGTACATCTTTATTATTTGGGGTAAAATTTGTTTTAGGAGCTTTCTACAGTTGAATGTAGTAGTTCGTCTTTTGATAGTTAGAAATTTGTAGACTTTTAAAATATAGTCAATCTATTCATTAATTTGAACTGTAGAAGTTTATATATTATAATATATTAACTAATGTTAATGAGTAAGTTTTTAGCATGAGAAAAGCTATCTTTTAGTTTCTATATGATTAATGTATTCTACCTAAATGTTGATATTTGCACTTGTATTCTACCTGAATGTTGATATTTGCTAGTTTAAAGCTAGTAGTCATTTAATAAAATTCTGAAATCACACTTCATCTGAAATAACACTGGAGATCGGAATCTGTGTTAGCCACTTGGATTAAATGCTGACTTAGTTTAGGATAGTCTTCTAAGCATATGTAAGATATAAATGGGGAGAAATGGCATATTAGAATTGAAGTTACTTAGTTTGGTGTTACTTTTTTTCTTTAATTTTCATTTTTGTTTGGATAAGCTATTTTAACAATTTTCCTTGCTTTAAAAACAGAGAATAGAAAACAGTTATTAAAGTAAATGTAAAATCAGGGCACAGTGGCACACGCCTGTAATCCCAGTAGCTCGGGAGGTTGAGGCAGGAGGTCAGGAGTTCAAAGCCAGCCTTAGTAAAAGCAAGGCACTGAGCAACTCAGTGAGACCCTGTCTCTAAATAAAATACAAAATAGGGCTGGGGATGTGGCTCAGTGGTCGAGTGCCCCTGAGTTCAATCCCCGGTACCTACCCCCCCACTCCCCAAAACTAGGAAAGAACTGAAACCAGGAAAATGGTGGCTTACAGTTCATATCTCAGAGTTTTTCTTTCACTTCTTACAGCAAGGATAGCTTTGATAGCAGAATTCATTTACAAGAGAGAAATTTTTGATATGAAAGCAAAGTGATATAGCTACTATTATGAGTTAGATTTTTTTTTTAAATAAGGAGAAATTGGATGCTTCTTGTGTGCTGTATTTATAGGACCAACAGATGGTAAATATTTTATTTTTATAATGTGTTATTATGAATGGTATAAACATTGTAAATTTACTTATGAAGTAAAGGGACTTCTTAAAGAAAAAGGGAAAGGTATTTGTTATCATTTGTAAGTTGTTTAAATTAGCTGTAAATGCCTGTTGTTTTTAATAGTTGCTTTACTTTTGAGAGTTTTTTTTTCTTTTTTAACAGAAATGCATTAATTTTTAGGGTGAATTTGGCTTCTGGCCTGGTTTCTTTGGCATTAAGATTGTTTTGTTTTTTCTTTTTTGGGGATTACTAGGGATTGAACCCAGAAGTACTCTACCTCTGAGCTATATCCCCAGCACTTTTTTTCACCCCATTTTGAGTAAGTTGCCAGGGGTGGCTTTGAACCTGTCTTAGACTCCCCTAGCTGGGATTACAGGCTTGGGCCACTGCACCTGCAGGCATTAAGATTTTTACCTCATCTCAGTGGGTGTATTTGCATATGCCTATAATGCTCAGTAATATGGGAGGCTGAGGCAGGAGGATTGCAAGTTCAAGGCCAGCCTCCGCAATTCAGCAAGACCTTGTCTCAAAATAAAAAATACTAAAAGGACTACAGATGAAGCTCAGTGGTAGAGCACTCTTATGGTATCAGTCTCCAGTACAAAATACTTTATTTAACCTTATCAACTTGAATTGTTGACTCATGTCTTTAAGGAAATGGGGAGAAAAATCTTTTTCTATTTGACATCCCTCTTAAAAATTTTATTTGTTTAGAGATGGGATCTTGCTATGTTGCCCAGTCTGGACTGAAACTCTGGGCTCAAGTGATCTTTTCACCTCAGCCTCTTGAGTAACTGGGACTATGATTAAATCAACATGTAGTCCTAAATTTTTTTTGTTAATTTTTTTTATAGTAGATGATAGAACTATTTTGTAGTTATTTTATTCCCTTAATCATATGATGACTTGAATGTCAAAGGAAGCAATATTTTCTTTTGTGAGGTCTTTCTCTTTAACAAAAGCCCATGGATTTGGGAAGTGGTACGTTAACCTGTGTGTTTAAAGCCACAGACTATACTTCTGGGTCACAGGTATAGTCTTAATTTGGTATTAACTCTAAAGCTCAGCTAAACAAAAAGGACTTCTCAGAGGCACATAGGACCTACACTGAATCTCTAGCCTTTGATTGAAATCAGGTTGTTCTCAGGCATTTAGAGAGTGCAGTATTTTTGGATATTATCATTAAGAAGTAACCCCTTGGGCTGGATTGTGGCTCATTGGCAGAGCACTTGCCTGGCATGTGTGAGGCACTGGGTTCAATCCTCAGCATCACATAAAAATAAAGGAAATAAAGCTATTGTGTCCATCTACAACTAAAAAAAAATGATTTTATTTTAAAAAAGTAACCCCATAACCATGAGAGGATTGAACAGAGAGAGCAATAGAAAAACCACTACTGAATCTCATCAGTTCCTTTCTTCAGAGAAGACTACATTTGTCTCAGGAAAGGTTTCTAAAATAAGTTGTGAAATCACCATTAGATTTGTTAAAATGAACTATCAGAGATGTTTAAGAATGATCAAATTCTAAATTTATTAGATGGAAGCTTGGGGAAAACTTTATTGAAAGGAAGTTTAGTGAATTAAGGAAATTCCATAAAATTATAGGTGGTTTTTTTTTAATAGAGAATATGGTGGCTAACTTTGTAAACTCTAACTTGGTTTCACAGCTTAGGTTCTCTTGTAGTTTTCTCTTAAGATCTTATATTAGTTGCTTAAAATATTTATGCAATTTCTAGTCATAAATACCAGTTGTTTCTTAAGTTAACAAAGTTAAGCATAGTCATATCAATCATTTCATAAAGTTGATACCTTAAGATTTTGTGATCTTTTTAGTAAAATGTGAAAGATTTACATGGTCTGAAGAGGAAACAGTATTATGGTCTTTTTAGTGAAATACATGTGTCTGTTCTTTTTCTTGGCTTCTTAAACATTTCTTCAGTATTGATTTTATTGCAGTTATCAGCGACAGGTGACTTTTATAATCTTGTTCCTGTATTCTTCATTGGAAGGTACACCTTAGAACATTTTTCATATGAACCGTTTACTGGGAAATCTGTGGTTTTACTTTAGATTTTAGCAGAGACCTTGATCTTATACATAAATAAAATTATTTGTTAAATTTCCTAGATTTAGAGTGAACTTTGAAAATGACCTCTTAGTCATATAATGCTTGTTTTATATCTGTATATTTACTGAACAGCCTTTACAACATATTTTAGTGTAGATACTTTGTTTATAGTGAAATAAAAATAGGTTGGAATTATAAATTTGAATACGGTCTTTAAACAACTGAAGATCTACGAAGTCAGTCACAAGTTCTGGGTAAATTTTCTAACAGATTTTTGTATGTCTAAGTGGCTTTTAATTCTAGGATCACAAGTTATGCTTTAAAATATTTGTAACAATTTCTCTTTAAAAAATATAAATACTTTTTTAATCATATCAATTAATTTCTTTGGTATTATATTGTGGGTTCTCAGGTTTGGTGATTTGCTGGAAGATAGGACTTTGTGTATAGTTATATTAATGGTTATGATTTATTACATCAAAGGATACAAGGAAAAACGAGCAAAGTCAGAAGGAAACCGAGAGGAGCTTCTAGAAGTCCTTTGCCAGTGAAGTCAAACAGGAGATGCTTAATTCCTCCAGCACTAAATTGTGACAACCAGGAAACTCATTAGAGACTTAGTACCCAAGATTTTATTTGGAGCTACTGAAGGTTTTGTTTGGGGCAAATCATGTAGTTACTTCTTTTCTAGCTTTATTAAAATTCTATATTAAAATTGGAGGCTCCCTGAAGGAAAGTAGGTATTTTAGCATGAACTGTATTGTTTGTGTGAACAATTTAGGAACAGTAAGCCGCTCTGGGAGCAGTGAGAACACTTTTTAAACTCAGGTACTAGCCTAGGGCTGCCTGTACAATCCAGCCTTTCTAAGAATAGGTGGTTTTGGACCTGTACTGTTAGATCTTCTGCACACGTGTATTTGTATATATCTTGTATAACTAAATCTGGTTACCTGGCATTGTTAATTATAAATATGAATTTGAGTTTATATTTACTTCTTCTTTCAGTGGTAGAAATAGGGAATGATCCTAAACTGATGTGTGAGCTTAATCTGAAATTTAAGCACCTAGGCTTTAGGTTAGATAAAACTAGCTTTTTTTTTTTTTTTTTAAATAAATTGAAGTAATCTTGAAATTCTTTTTTAAAAGGGCCTGTGGAGGGTTTAGTTTTAGATACGGATAAAAAGTGGAAACCATTCATATGTCATGCTAAGTCAAAGTTATTAAGATCAAAATATAGTTTTTCTTTGCAAATGATATTAACAATAGCTTGTGTGATGGAAATGAAAGACTTTTATATGCTTTTTCTATGGAGAATGAAAAGTTCCTTTTCTTTCAAAACTAAAAATTACCAAGTTCATTAATCCGATAATGAAATTCATCTAAAATACTGAATAAACAACCATATTTCTTTCATTAGTCTTCTTGAGAAAGATAATGCAGTTTGTTAACTCAAATGCTGATTTTCATGGTGCTGATAAATGTTGGTGTAAAAGTCTTGTTGTTTTCTGTGGTATAATAAATTGAGGTTAAAAAAATCAGTGTTTGCCAGGTGGAAAAAAAGATTAATTAAAAAACATTTTTCATTGTTATTTCTCAAAAAGGTTTTTAAAGAAGAAAAACTTAAAAAATCTAATCTTTCTTTTTGTTTATAAACCTTAGTAACATGAACTAATCATTTCAGCCCATACATCACTGTTTGTTTTTCGTTCAGCTTTTGGTAACATTTATTTTTTAATGTGATTTATACTGTTAGCAAATGTCATCTTTTGCTATATTTGGTTTAATTTAATGGTAAGACTGCTACTATATTTTTAAGTTTAAATAGTTTGTATGTGCAGTAAACAAATTTCCAGAATATGAATTTTGAATTAGAAAACAATATCATTTTGAAGTTTGATAATCTTTGTGAGTACAGGGATTATGTATCCCCATGCCCAAAAGAGTAACTGCCATGTACAAGGTACTCAATTTTTCACTTAAGCAAATGATTAAAAAAAAGTCTTAGGGGGCTGGGGTTGTAGCTCAGTGCTAGAGCGCTTCCCTCGCATGTGTGAGACACTGGGTTTGATCCTCAGCATCACATACAAAATACATAAATAAAATAAAGGTTTAAAAAAATCTTATTAAAAAAAAAAAAGTCTTAGGTGCATGCCTGTAATCCCAATGGCTAGGGAGGTTGAGGCAGGAGAATTGCAAATCCAGAGCCAGTCTCAGCAATTTAAATTTAGCAAGGCCCTAAGCAACTTAGCAAGACCCTGTCTCAAAATAAAACATAAAAAGGGTTGGGGATATGGTGATGTGGCCAGTAATGAAACATCCCTGGATTAAATCCTTGGTACCAAAACCAAAACGAAACAAAACAAAAAAACCAAAGAACTGCTCCCCTCCCCCAAAAAGTCTTAGTATATTGCTGGAACTTAACTTTAAAAATATGTCTCAACGTTGTAATTTTGAAATGAAAAATTTCTAGATGTTATATTGAAATGCATATAATACTTTAGGGGCTGGGAATGTGACTTAGTGGTAGAGAGCACTTGTCTAGAATACATGAGGCCCTGGGTTCAATCCCTAGAACTGAAAACAAAGAAACCTAAAACACATCCTCAAAACAAATAATAAAAAAACCAAAAACCCTAAACTGTTAGTGTTTGTTATTAGTCAGAAGATTATACTTAAAACAAATCTTATTTGAATTGATTTTAGAATATGTTTATAACAAAGTTTATACTACTTAGTTCCCTTTAACCTTTCCAACCACAAATGTTAAAACTCAAAAGAGACATAAAAGGCCCCACTGTACATGGAACATGCTCTGTAAGCTAATATGTTTTTAAGGATGCATGGGAACAGAGGAGGGAACGTGCCTTCTATGGAGAATGATGGTGATGTCACAGAACAATCAAATAAACGAATTTCATCTGCTGGAAGTAAAAGGTATAGTATGTGCTATAAATTCTGCCCTTGAGTCATTTCACTATGAAACAGCACTTTCCTAAAACAGACTTACCTAAAAAAAACTGGCTTGCCTAAAAAAGTAGAAAGGTATACTGTGTTAATAGCCTTTCCTGGTGAGAGAGAAATTGAGAGAAAACAAACAAAGAAAAAAAACAAACAAAAATAAAGGTGAGAAGCTAATGGTAAATGAAAACTTATAGTACTTTTGCAGTATCATTTTGAAGAAGAAAGTTTTGGTTATAAGGATTGCCAAGGTGTTCAGAATAAGTCTGTATCATTATAAAGTATATAATTTTTTTGAAATAATGAAGAAATAAGTAATTTAATGGACTAAAAATCAAGATATCCTACAGGGGTAAGAAAGGTAGTAGAATGAATCAGACATTATTACCCTATGTACATATATATCTATATGCCTGGTGTGATTTTACATCATGCATAACTAGAAGAATGAGAAATTATACTCCATTATATATGATGTATCAAAGTGCATCCTACTATCATGTATAACTAATTAAAACAAATTTAAAAAACATAAAAGTCAAGATATCCTAGAGTCATGGTAATGCACTTTGGAAATACATTGAAGATATTCCCACAGTGTGGATTTTTCTTTCAGAACTTTATTTTTGATTTTTTAGTTTATGAAGTAGATAACATTTGTGCTTACTTTGTAAAATTAGTGCTTATATATTTGTTGAAAGGAAAAAAAATGTTCATAGTTTTTATCATTTTGGTGGCTTTCCTTTCATACATAAGAATAAATAGGTCTTGGGGCTGAGATTATGGCGCAGTGGTAGTGTGCTCGTCTAGCACGCGTGAGGCACTGGGTTCTATCCTCAGCACCACATAAAAATAAAATAAAGATATTATGTCCACCTACAATTAAAAAATAAATATAAAAAAAAAACTTTAAAAAAAAAGAATAAATAGGTCTAGTCAATAGTATATAATGAAAATAGTATTGTCCTATGTCAAGAAAAGAGCCTATTTTCTTTGAGGAGATGTAATACATAAAGAATACTTGCAATAATAGATTTACCGTTTAGTTCTAATTAAATTTTCGTTGAAGGATTTATCTTTTTTTTCCTTCTTCCTATGTTCCAAGGAAGTTTTTTTTTTTTTTTTTTTTTTTTTAAGGGATGATCTTTTCCAAGTTGTGCATTGGTTATACTGTTTCTTCTTTTTTTAGGACTTATTTACATGCACTTGTATTTATTTTCCTTACTGGATAATTTATTATGAGAAAGGATTTTATTTTTTGAACTGTAAAGCCAATGAAGCTGGTTGAAGAAAAGGGTTATATTTTTGTAGAGCCTGAATACATTTGGAATCCCACTGTATAAAGAATTAAAATGCCATGATTTTACCTTACCTTTAAAAACATAAAAATATTATACTGTTCTAGCACTTGGAAAGGCCAATAACTTATACCTACATTTTACTGAAATTTTGCTTCCTGAAAATAATTTAGATTTAAATTTTGTTTTCTTCCTTTTGTAGTGCTCGAGATGAGGAACCATCCAAATCTGCTAATCGAGATATTTGTAGTCCTTTTGCTGGGATGCTCTTTGGTATGTGCAAAATTTCTAATTGATTAGTCTTTTGCAGAATGTTGTATAAAAGGTCTTTAGTGAGAACTCAGTGTTGTAAGTAGTACTATTACTAACAGTACAAAATGTTTATCCAGTGTTTATTTCGTGATAGGTAGGTACCATGATAAGCATTTAACATGCATTGTGTAGTTCTGTATATAACTGTAAAGCTAATCAGCTTATTTGGTGGCATGCTTTCTATAAATTCTATAGGTGATGAATGAAACTTTGGTTTTAGTTAACAGGTGGTGGCAGCTGCTGCTGCTTTTTTTTTTTTTTTTTTTTTAGGTACTGGGGTTTGAACCTGGGGCCTTCCAGATGCTAGGCAAGCATTCTGCCACTGAGCTCCCCAACCCTTTTAAAAAATTTTTATTTTGAGATGGGGTCTCACTAGGTTGCTCAGGCTGGCCTTGGATTTGCAACCTTACTGCCCCAGCTTCTTGAGTAGCTGGGATTAGTGGTTCATGTCACTGTGCCTGGCTAGTAAAAAGCTTTTAATTGCATATTTTATTAACTCTTTCTTTTCTTTTTTTGGGTACTAGGGATTAAAACTAGGGGTACTTTACTACTAAGCTACATCATCGGTCCTTTTTATTTTTATTTGATATAGGGTCCTACTGAATTGCTTAGGGCCTTTCTAAATTGCTGAGGCTGGCCTTGAACTTGTGATCCTCCTGCCTCAGCCTCTCAAGTTGCTGAGATTCCAGGCTTGTACTACCATGCTTGGCTTTATTAGTACTTTGTTGTAGTATGGCTGCTTCTTTTTATACTATTTTATGTGTGTGTGTGTGTTTTGCCAACATTTTCTTGTTTCTTCAGCTAGCACAAAACTACTTTGTATTTTAGTTCAATTTCTTTGAATTGATCCACTTTTTTCCTTTGTATTTTCCATATAGTTTCTGAGAAGGTATTTTGTTCAAATAAGGATAATGGTCCAAATTTTGTTTGTTTTATCAGAGGTTGTATTAGCTTTCTGTGGTTGTGACTAACTGAGATAAACAACTTAAAGGAGGAAAGATTTACTTTCAGAAAGTTCAGTCCATAGTTGCTTGCTCTTCACTGTGGGCATGTGATAAAGCAGAACATCATGTAGCAGGGACTGTGTGGTAAAGCAGACAAGCTCACCTCATGGTAGCCAGGAAGTAGCGGGTAGGGCGGGGATGAAATTTATCCTTTCAAGGTATGTCTTTAAATGGCCTACTTTCTCTCACTAGACCTTCTACAGTTTCTACCACCTCCGTCCTAATAGTCCTCTCAATTATGAACCCATCAGTGGATTAATCCAGTGATGAGATTAGAGCTCTCATGATCCCAAAAGCCCCACTTCAGAACATTGCTGTACTGGGGACCAGACTTCAACATGAGTCTTTTGGAAACATTGCAGATCTACATGATATAGAAGTTAAGGTCTTTCCAGAATACAACTTTTGAATATTACCCTTGTCATAATTTCAGAAGTGGTGTGAAGAGAACCTTGTTTCCTATTTGAACCTTTAAATACAAAAGAGGTCTATTCCTTGTTTGAAAATAAATAACTGAAATTATTTAAATGTTAAAAAAATAACTGAAAATTGCTTTTAATAAAATATATGAGGAGGAGGGCCCTGACCCGCCCCCAGGAGCCTCCACGGTTGTTCATCCAACGGGAGACCAGGGACTGCTAGCCGCTAGCCACAGAGGAAGGCATACCCAGGGTAAGAGTGGCCTGCAGAGATCCCAGCGTGAAGAGGCCCCACCCAAGTGCGCTCTGGGCCCACCCCTGTTCCGCTCCAGAGTTCCTGTGGATAGGAGAGAGAGAAGGCCCAAAATTGCCCTTAGGGAATGCCAGGGGTGCCCAGCTGAAGGCAGACCAGAGCCTGCTAGCCTCCAGCCCCAGGGGAGCTCACACTCACTGTAAGGGTCGCACACAGACTCTCCTGCTTGTGACCCTGCCTAAGTGAGACCTGGGCCCACCTCCAGTTCCGCTCCAGAGTTCCTGTTCACCAGCAGGAGTGCAAGAGGGACAAAACAGCCCTCAGGGGCCACTTCAGGAGCCCAGCCAAGGCCACTCCCACTGCCCTCTAGAGGTACATCCACTACCTCCGCCACCGACTTCAGTGGCAGTAGTGCCCATCTGAGGACACTGGGGGAACAGAAGTAGCTCCAAGGTGAGACACAGGTAATCTGGAGTGTCAATACAAGATTATAGGATAGAAGCTGCAATACCTCAGATTGGTATTTCAAGAAAGGAAGATACACAATCAACATGAAAAAACAAGGGAAGAAAGTACCCCAAATAAACCTGGATACCACTGTAACAGAATCTATTGCCAGCACAGTTGTTGAAATGTCAGAGAAAGAATTCAGAATGTACATAATTAAAATGATCAGTGAACTAAAGAATGACATAAGTGAACAATTACAGGCAAAAGTTGATCAATCCAACAAAGAAATAGATGAGCAAATAAGGGCAACCATTGATCATTCTAACAAAGAGAGAAGAGAGCAATTACAAGTAGCAAAAGATTACTTTAAGAAAGAGCTAGAGATTGTGAAAAAAAAACAATCAAAAATTTTTGAAATGAAGGAAACAATAAACCAAATAAAAAACTCAATAGAAAGCATCACCAGTAGGCTAGATCACCTGGAAGACAGACCCTTGGATAATGAAGACAAGATACACAATCTTGAAAATAAACTTGACTATAAAGATGATAAAAAATCATGAACAGAACATAAAAGAAATATGGGACAGCATCAAAAGAACAAATCTTAGATTTATTGGGATAGAAGAAGGTGCAGAATTTCAAACCAAAGGAATACACAATCTCTTCAATGAAATAATATCAGAAAATTTCCCAAGTATGAAAAATGAAATGGAAAATCAAATACAAGAGGCTTACAGGACTCCAAACGTACAAAATTTCAACAGATCTACACCAAGGAACATTATAATGAAAATGCCCAACATACAGAATAAGGATAGAATTTTAAAGGCCACAAGAGAGAGGAACCAGATTACATACAAGGGGAGACCAATTCGTAATTTTTCAGCAGATTTTTCAACCCAGACCCTAAAAGCCAGGAGATCATGGAATAACATATTCCAAGCCCTGAAAGACAATGGATGCCAACCAAGAATCCTATATCTAGCACAACTGAACTTCAGATTTGATGACAAAATAAAAACCTTCCATGATAAACAAAAGTTAAAAAATTTATAGCAAGAAAGCCTGCACTACACAGCATTCTTGGCAAAATATTCCATGAGGAGGAAATGATAACCAACAATGGACATTTACAAAGAGAGGAACTACACTAGAGGAAAGATCATTCAAAAGAGAAAACAACTCAAGGTAAAAACCAAAAACAAACCAAAATGACTGGAATTACAAATCATATTTCAATAATAACCCTGAAT